>JAEQBH010008418.1:0-85046 GCA_016808115.1 Tetrastigma voinierianum
TTAAGGAGGGTATAACCGATATGGATTTGTTGAAGTTGAAGGCATTCCTGTTAACCCTCAAGGACAAAGCCAAAATATGGCTCAATTCACTGAGGCCGAGAACAATTAGAAATTGTGCTGATCTTCAAGATGAATTTTTGAAGAAATTCTTCAGTACAACCAAGACCAACTTGAAGAGGCAAATCTATTAATTTACTCCTACTCTATGACAATGAGATATTTTATCGTTGTCAGAGAGGTTTGGTGGAGACCATCAATGCATGCCCACACCATGGTTTTGATACATGATGGTGAATCATTTTATGTATGGTATGTCTCCCGCCATGAAGCAACTACTAGAAACTATGCGTGAGGTGACTTTTCGAAAGCAAAAACCCGTGATGAAGCCATGGACTTTAAATTATGTGGATGAAACTTCCAAGGCATGGGGATGAACTAATCCAAGGGGAAGCTTGAAAGAATGAAGCCTTCCAACCCACCAGCGTGGAGGCATTTATGCACCCTTTTCAAGATATGGAGAGCGAAAGCAAAGATAATATCAACTCAGCTAGAAGGTGGAAGAGCTAGAAGGAAAAAGGCTACATGAGGTGCAGGCAAGTGGATCAAAATCCCGATAAAGCAACCCATGCATCAATGCCATCATAATCCACTGCCACCTTAAGAACACCGTCCAATTGCTCCTCGAAAGATTTGATGTCGAGCATGCCAATGACGTAATGATACAAGCCACAACCCAATGCCCCATATGGCAATAAATATAATCCCACTGGAAGGAAACCAATTCTAATCTCTCTGGGAAACCTCAACTCCCCGCATATGTGCCTCCTAAGGTCAACAGTCAGCTGTTCTCACCTCAACCACAGCCATCTTCATCCCCTATTGAACAAGCTATTTTAAATTTGAGCAAGGTGGTAGGCAATTTTGTGGATGAGCAAAAGGGAATCAATGTACAATTGGCTCAAAGAATAGATACTGTGGAAAGCACCCTGAACAAGAGAATACGGCTTGAAAGCACCTTAATCGAAGATCGATAACCTACAAGACTCCATCAAATGTGATTAATACCCCATCGGAGGTACAGGAGAAAGGAAGATTCCTTCCCAAAACACTGCCAACCAAAGGGAGTCCATGAAATAGATTCTTCCAAAGAACTCAAGGATGGATGAAGTAAAGGCTATCATCACTTCGAGGAGTGGAGAAATCGAGCAACCAAGGCCTACGACTTCACTAAGAAACAAAGAAAGGAAAAGGAAGCCGAGCCCTAGAGGATAATGGCAATCGAGAAGATTCAATGAAGAAGAACATGCCCCCTCCATTTCCTCAAGCACTTAGAGACAAGAAAATCACAAACCAAACCGAATTGGGAGGTGCTATGCGCGGTTGCAACATCCCACTCTTGACACGACAAGGTGTCCCAACATATGCAAAATTCCTGAAAGACCTATGCACAATCAAGAGAGGGTTGGGCATGAAAAGAAAGCCTTCCTACCGTAGCAAGTCGCTGCCATCATCCGCAAAGCAAGACCCCGCTGAAATACAAGGATCCGTGATCCCCACAATATAAGTCAACATCGAGTGGACTCGCGACAGACAAAGAACTCGCTGGACTCGGGGCTGCAAACCTACCGCTATGGCCCGTGATAAGGCTAAAGGTTTAGGGGAGCTTAAGCCTACCAACATCACTTTATCACAACCGATCGGGACGGCAGAAGTTCCTAAGGGAATAGTGGAGGATGTTTCGTAAAGGTGGACAAATCTACTACCCAAAGGATTTTGTAGTTGTTCGATACGTAACCGATCGCAAGTGGGCCTAATCATGTGCCAATTATTCTGGGAAGACCATTTTTGGCCACTTCCAATGCGATAATCAATTGCCGAAATGGAGTCATCCAACTCACATTTTTGGCATTCATTTTCATTCCATTCTGATCACATTCCCCCTGAGTCGCCCTACGTTTGTCAGGCACCCGTGCCCCGGGAGCTCCACCTACCCCGCCTGCCGCGCCGGTGACCGTGCCCCAGTCACAAGCAGCCACACATCCGAAATTCTCGACCTACACCGGGCTGCGTTCCGCACTCGTGCACCGCTCCCCGCCGCTCCACTTCGTGCCCCGGGCCAACCTGCACACCGCCACGTCGCCGCTTGCCTTAAATTCTACACTCCCGAGCCCCCGCTCTACCCCCGCAGCACGACCGACCACAACCATGGTTCACTACCTGGTCATCAAGCAGCCCGTGTGGTCCCGCTCGCACCCGAGATCTGCAGCACTCTGTGGCACCAGAGGCTCACTCTCCGGGACAGGCTCCAGAGTCAACACCTACATTGGCCCCAGATGCTATAACGGATGAGCCTTAGCAGCTGCGAGCCCCCATCCCGGCTGCCAGTTGGGACTGGGGGTGGACTCCTGCCCCTTCTGAAAGTGCATCCGAGACCACACAAGAGGGCCCCGCCCTCCAAGCGGGCCCGAACATCAGGCCCGAGTGAGTCTTCAAGGTCTCGGCCCGAGCCGTCACCTCCTTCAGCTGATCAGGGTTCATCACCCCAGCTATCGCAGGCTTCGAGGATTAGGCGCCCTATGTTCACCTGCAATCTAATTCTAAGGAACGTGGATATACGTGCCAGAGACTTCCATGGGGAGCCATACTATGACATACTGGTGTTAATCGCGGACCAGCGTTTCAGAGATTCTATGCGGTTGGTCCGACAGTATTCACTGCTGCCCTTCATGATGTCGAGGCAGTTCTTCTATCCCCGGGTTGTGCTTTAGTTCTACCACACTATGACATCCCGGGGAGTGCCTAGTCCTCTGAGATCTTGCTCAAGATTTGACGGTCACCTGGGTACTCGTAGAGTCGTGATATTACAACCGCCAGTTCGCTAATAGTACTAGCGACCACCGATTAGCGGCAGCGGGTCTACCATCACGTTGAGAGATGGTTCGCTGCCTCGCCGAGACACCACACTCGGCCTATACTCTCCGTTGTGCGCCTCCTGGGGATACCATAATGGACCACGTGCCCTGCACTACCTATTCCCATTACAAAGATCTATGTACAAATAAGTAGGGAGCTATACTCGAGGTCTCTATACCTGATTCAGGGTTTCTCGGGTTTAGTCCCTCCGAGCTTGTCATGACTCTCGCTGTTGCACTTTGATGAGAAGGTCCACCGCAAAGTGGCCCGGCTCGAGCTAAGCTCCGCTTTATTGATGCCGAGGTTGCTGAGCCAGGTCCTAGTGCATCTGGGGTTCCCTGAGGAGCCACAGTTAGAGAGGCGAATCAGTTGTACTCAGGTCCTATCCACGGAGCGATCTCTTTACATGCCGATCTCCATTATTCTCCCGTGCCAGTTAGATGCAAAGAGATGACGCGCAGGACCCACCGAGGGAGGAGCCTCCTGCTCCAAGAGGAGGTGGAGGTGGAGAGGACCCCAGCCTGCATTCATCTCCTCCATCTCCACCTCCCACTGCCCAGCCCCACCGACACCGGGCCCTTCCTATACAAACGCAGCCAGCCTCCCAGAGCATATCCATGTCGGGCCTCTGGGGTGGGAGCTAAACAGCCATATGGATGTCGCTTGTGACCATAATACACTGCATCGTTAGACGAGCGGATGGCCTTAGCCGAGGTCACTATAGCGCAGAATCACGCCATGCTTCTTCGGATCATGAGCCACCCCTCGCCCCGTCACACGAGATGTGGGAGCCCGCACCCCCACTGAGATCGTACCACGCGAGCGCCCTCCTCGATATTACCGGCAAATGCAGCAGCAGCCTTGATCCACCTAAGATCTACACCACCACGATAGTGAGGTGGTCGCACTCCCTTCTTTAGCTTTCCGATCCCTACCCAATGGAGACATGTTCATACTTTGGTTGGGGGGAAAAGTTAGAGTTAGGAGTGTCTTCTATCATATTTTGCCTTGTTTTTAGCTTCTTCTTTTATCAACCGCCTACTTATTTTTGTATAGGATTGTATAGGATGCATGTATTAGCGATAGTATGCAAAGGGATACTTTTGTCAGGTTTAGCTATGTTAAGCTTGTATTAGCTAATGGTTATATCAAGTTTTATAGCATTATTTACTTACTTTCTACTTTTTGAAAATCTTTTTTTTTTTCAGGCCTATTTTGCTTTTACTCTGTCTTTAGTCGAGGAACTGGGCCCCGTATGCCACTATAATGTTAGAACAAAGCTCATTTGATGATTAAGTTTTGGTTGATTGAAGTCTCAGCTGTCTAGGCCTTAGACATTTCCACCTTAGCTATTCACACACAATGCACATCGCTACCAATAGGTTGTGAAGCTATATACCTCTTTTTCACTGCAAGACCTACTTAGACTTGGATCTAATTGCATTAGGTTTATGTTACTCCACAAAAGAAGACCAATGAAGTCTTCCAAATGAAAAAGAAAAGAAAAAGCAAAAAGAAAAAGAAAGAATAAAAAGAGAATTGAAAGCCGTGACGCTTTGCCTTGAAACCCGAAATGGTCCGAGGGGTATATGGCGAAAGCCTTTGAAGCCCGGTGCCCTAAACCTTCACTGGTTGGGAGTCATCGACTTTGTGTTCGTTACACGGGTGGATGGGTAGAGTTTATCGAGTTGTAGGTGCTAGATTCTCGAGAAGTCATACGAGAAGTCAAGGTGAAGCCTATAGGGTTTGTGGTGATTAGATCCTTTTGGCCAGTACTGACATGTTGGTTGGGAGTCATCGGTGGACCCCATTCTACGGACTTTGGTGAAGTCGAGTTTTCAGCATTGCATCCTACAGTACATTCGAAGTATGAAATAAGAGTGTAACTTAATCTATTTAGGTTGGTCGTCGATTTGAGGCCACGGCCGGTAGCTTGGTTGGGAGAATAACTTTGCAACTATTAGTTCAGGCGGATTTACACGTAAAAACATAGATCTAGGTGGAAGTTTAGGTTGACTTCCACGGAATTGATATTTGCCCTCAAACTTGGTCTATATGGCATTTGTTCTCTACGCATGATGAAAGGTATTTTGTATAGAGTCTAAGTTTTTCATTCTAAAGGTAAGCCTCACTTGTACACACTTTTTAGACAGCATACACTTTTTGCCAAAGCACAGCATGCATACCCTTGATTGTTTTTAGCATTGCTAAGGGACTAGCAACATGTCGGTTGGGGGTGTGATTAGTACCCAAAAAGTGCTATTTTGAGTCCTATTTAAGATAGGTTTTGAGTGCTTTTTGCGTACTAATCATATTAATTAAGCCAATTGACATGTGCGGTCCGATTAGTACTACTGATTTTGTTTCGAGGTTGTTTTTAGTAATTTTGCAGGTTTCGGGAACCTCCGCCCTCATATCAAGCTTGGCATTGTAATTTCAATGTTTTATGCTGAGTTCGTATGAATTCTCGGTGATTTAATCAAGCCGGGATGAAGAAATGTAGAGGCGGGAAAGGAACGAATACAAAAATTTGGTCTGAGTATCAGAGAAACAATGGAGGAGGAAAAATTTAAGCTATGGCATAACAAAAATTTATAATGATGCGAAAGACGCAATCCAAAATTTATTAATCCAGCCCGAGAATTTAAGCTATGCCGCAGTTCTGTTATGATAAGCGAAATTTAAATATCATAGAATTAAATAACATAGCAAAAATTTGAATTTACGCTATGCCTCAGATTTTAAAGCTATGATAGCAAAATTTAGCTATCATAAGCGAGAATTATGTAATTTCGCTATGACTATTAAAAATTCATCGTGCATAGCGAATCTTTTAACTACCGTTTTTAATTTCAAACGACCACGTTTATTAATAATTCCATTTTGCCCTCAGTAATCATATTATTTTGGTTATTTTGGCGTGTTTCACATCTCTTATGCGACTATACAACCACTTTATAACATTTTATATTAACTTTTGGCCTGTGACTTCCAATCACACAACTTTTCATTTAGGTTTACAGTTTTTCTCTTCTCTCTCTTCTTTCTCTCATTTTCTTGGCAGTCAAACACACCCTTTGTGGATGACAACTCAAAGGATGTTTGGCTAAGCCTCAAAGCCTTGAAGAGGAGGGTTGCTAGAGGTTTGGTTAATGGTGGTTGGCAGGTGTTCTCAGTTTTAAATGAAACCCAGTCACACATTTATGTGTTCAAACTTTCCAAACTAGGGTTTAATGCTATTTAATGTATTTCCTAGTTAATACTTGTCATGCTTGAGTTCGAGTGTATTCTTAATGGTAGATACGCGTCATTAGATGTCATTCCCGAGCCATTGAAAGTAGGTTAAATGGCAGTTTTCAATGGCACGGAACATTAAATGCTCGATGGAGTGTTTTTGGCTGAATGAGTGTTTTTAAGGGTTGTTTTTTAAAGCTAAACAAAGATCCGGTTTTGTGATGACCTTATGTGTTTAATCACGAGGAAATAACTTGAGGACACCTTTATAACCTCCTGTTTGAAGCTAGTGACCCAAGCCTTGAGGTCTCCATTCCACACTTTAGTTCAAAGCACATTTTTAGTTAACTGGTATCAAGCAAACTCCCTTTTGTTCAAGTCAAAGTCCGACAGAAAGCCTCACTGTTTTGAATCATGATAGAAATCATTTGTGGGATAAACCATCCGTGTTCGACCCTGAACGCTATCTTTGCGGTAAGCATTACGGCATTGGGGAGAGAAAATAGGAAACAAATTTTGTTGATTCCGGATCACCCTACCGTGGCACGAATCAGCCGTGAATAAGAATATCAAGAGGATTTTGATAAAGATGGTCGAGACTACTCGAGATTGGTCAAATAAGCTTCTTTTCACGTCGTGGGCTTATCAAACATCTTTTCGTACCTCTATTGGGGCTACCCCTTATTCTTTGTTGTATGGTATAGAGGCAGTGCTACCTATTGAGATTGAGATGGGATCTTTGAGAGTAGCACTAGAGCAGCAAATAACCGAGGCCAAGTAGATCCAGTCTCGTTATGATCAGCTTAGACTTTTGGATAAGAGGAGATTGAGGGCAGTAGATCATGTTCAGGCCTATCATGGGAAGATGACCCATGCATTCAAAAAAAGGGTCAAGCCTAGGAAGTTTAAAAAATGCGACCTAGTCTTGAAAGTCCTTAGGGGATTGATTGGTGACCCTTGAAGTGGGTCGTATGTTGTCAATTTGACCCCTGAGAGGGTGCTGGTTGACAGGACACAGACGGAAATCGGTTCATGGAAATTTAGATCCAGCGTGGAGCAGTTGGAAAGTTTTATGCATGAGATTATAGTCAAAGGATGGGTGGCCATCACTTCAAGTAGTCATATTCCCTATTGCACATCCATACATTAATATATCATATTACTAGCCCTTTGAGCCTCACGCAGTTTATTATGGCCCCTTTTTTTTTTCATTCAGCCTTGCATACTTTTTGACTTGGGTTGGGGGCTTGCCCCTTTGCGCTTTGTATTTATTAATTCGATCTGTGAGCATTGTGTCATTCTTCGCTTGTTCTTTCTTGCATCATTACCTGTTTCTTTTCTTCTCCATTTTGCATCTTCACTTTGCTTGCCTTTGAGTTTTGTTTCTATGATCTTGTTTCTTTTCACTTTTATTTTCTCTTGTGTGATGATGACACACTCATGTCTCAGAGCTACAGGTTAGGCTAGTCACACCATTAAGGTTTGATCCAGGAGTCTTAGTTTAAGGGGACCATTTGGGTTTAGGATTTGAGGTTCATTGGTTAGATTGTGCTAATGCGGCATTCATCTTACTTTGTTAGTTGTCGGCACACACAAGAAAAAAAAAAAGTTACGCTCATTCAATATTCACTTCATTGGTATTTGGGATTAGCATGTTTTGTCGGCAGTATTATGGCTTGATCATTTGAGGGAGTTAATTTTTCTTCTGAAAGGCGTGTAAGAGCATTGTATGATCCTTTTCTCCATGGATATGGGAGACACATTGGGAGTGAGGTTTGGATTTCCTTTGAACTAGGTCCCTTAGGTCATTATCCTTTTCACCATTCCCATCTTATGGTGACTTGCCTCGATTTAGCATCCTCGGGATGAGTGGTTCGTCATGTGCTCATTGCACACTTGTATTCCACCTTGTTTCCCGACTTTCTTATACATCCCTTTTCATTTTCTTCTATCCTCATTGATCGTCGTCTCGCTTCATGAACGGCGTCTTGTAGTGTATATCACCTGTTGCTTGGCATTGTTCACTTATGTGTTGGTTGAGTCGCTTTGCTCACATGATTCTCTAACATTTGGCATTGCGCACACAGGGGTTTGGCATTATCTATTGGGTATTTGGGCCTTTGTTTCCCATCATTTCATTCACCTTTCACCTGGCCTACATTACAGTTTGAGTCATAAGACCACCCTGAGGGAATGAGATCTCGTGTTTGCTTCGAAGCATTTTATATGGACAGGTTTCGTCTACTGATTGAGTACGGAATGTCAACAAATCTATGTTCTTAGGGAATATCGAGGGTCACATATTGCCTTTCCATTCAGTTTCTTGCCTCAGGTCCATGATCAGATACAGATGATACAAAGAGTTAGGACCGTTGATGGTGCCTTAGCTTGATGCTTTGACACGTTCACACAGGGGCATACCCCCATCCTTTCATGCTAACTTTGGCCCTTACAGATGTACACGAGCACTTCGTTTCGCCTAAAGACGTTTTGTATAGAGGGCTTTTGAGAGCTAACTAGGGATCAGATTCATGGTATTCATTAACCCAGTAGGGATGTGCATACTGAGGCATTCCCCCATTCATTGTTCTGTTTGCTCACGCAGATGTTTGGGTTTTCAATGATGTATTTCAGGGTTTTCATCAAGATATTTGAGCTTCAAATGTACATACAGGGGCATACCCCCTATTAGTTGTTGGTGAATATTGGATGTTATGGATTAGTGAGGAGGGCTTTTCCTCAAGAATGAATGTTTATAGTATTTCAAGCTTTGTGACTTTGAATTTATGTGCAGTGGTGGGTTTCTGACATGGTATTGATGCCTTAGACTGGGGCATAGCCCCTTCTTTGTGCCTTTGGACACAATCCATCCCTTCTTTTGTTTTGGGTTCTCCGGCATCGCGCTCGAATTTGATCCCTTCGTTTTGTTTCGGGTTTTCTAGCATCGTGCCCAGATTCGATCCCTTCATTTTGTTTCGAGTTCTCCGACATCGAGCCCATATTCAATCCCTTCATTTTGTTTGGGTTCTCCGGCATTGCGCTTAGATTCGATCCCTTCGTTTTGTTTCGAGTTTTCCGGAATCGATCCCTTCATTTTGTTTTGAGTTCTCTGGCATCGCGCCCAAATTATATCCCTTTCTTTTGTTTCGAGGTTCTAGACGCCGTTAACCGGGTGTTCCTTCCTTTTGTTTGGGTTCTCGGTATCATGTGGTTGAATCCCTTCTTTTTGTTTCAGGTTCTTCGACATCGTGACATGATTCAATCCCTTCTTTTTATTTCAGGTTCTCCGGCATTGTGCTCGGACTCGATCCCTTTTTATTTAAGGTTCTCTAGCATCGTGCTCGGATTCGATCCTTTTTTTTATGTCAGGTTCTCCGGCATCGTGCCCGGAATCAAATTTTTTATTTTTTGGCCCCGAGTTCTATACATCCGTGCCAGTTAGTCCCTTCATTTGGGTTCTACGATCCTACGAATTTCATTATCTTTAGGCATCATGTCAGAATCCACTCCATCTTATGAGCATCGTGATAGGGCTTTCGCCGTTAGCCAGTTGCGACTTCGGTTTGTTAACCGGTATTATTAGGTAAGGGGACAAAATTGTTGGTCATCTGGGTTCTTCACTAGAGTTCATTTCACTCTTGCATCGCTTGTACTTCGCACCCACGATTAACTCGTTCATTCACTCTAATGAAGAGGGACATATTTGTGAACCCTCAACACTTGCATTTATCCTATGGGTGTCACCTGTACCCAATTGTTTATATGTCATGGCTCTAGCCACTTTTGGGTTTAATCGATTTTCGAGCTTTGTGTACGTACGTCTGTAGTTCACGATGGTGCGAGTGTGTGGTTCATTTTGGAGTGCCATCATGGCCCTTTCCCTAGTTGTCCACATTGTTCTATAGAAAAGAAGTGAAGCCTTCCCAAAATTTCAGTTCAACTAGAGTTCATAGTAGCAGGTTTGAATTCAGAGCACTTAGGCTTGTTCTGGTCATATCTCCATCATCCGGACTCGAAATCATGCACCGTTTTTTTATTATTGGATTCCTTACTCATTGAGGAATTCTCTTACAACATTTGAGAATTTTTACTAACTGTATCGACCAGTTGGGAACTGGATCAGCCAATTCAACGGATTTAGGTTGAGTTCACTGTCGACGGGTTAGAATTCGAGCACGAAACTTGTTCTAGTCATATCCCCTCATCAAGACTCAGAATGGAAGTGCGTAGTTTTTTTTTGGACTCCTTATTCTTCAATAGATACTTTTTCAAAAGTTAATATTTTCTCAGCAGATAATAGGTTGGAGCCAGGGTTTTAAAGCGAGATCATTGTGCCAGCTTGTGTGAAGCACTGATTTTGGTGATTTTGGAGCCCGAATCCTACTTTGTTCGAGCCAATAAGCCCCAGATCAGTCCTAGGCATGGGTTGGGTCAAGTTTTGGGCCATGTTATGGGTTGCTTGCAACCCACTTTGGGTCCACTTGGATACTTGGTGGTTAAGCAAATGAGTTAATGTGGCCACCTTTTGACCTCATGAACAGAGGAGTGTTTATGGAGTTGGGGAAGTCTGAGACTGATTGGGGCAATTCCCGGGATTGAAGGTGTGCAAAATGGAGTGAGCTTAGATGTTTATGAAGGAGAAATACAAGCAAAAAACCATGGAGAGTGAATGAAAAGAGGGAGAGAAAAAAAAAGAATAAAGGAGAAAGAAAGAAAAAGAATTATAGATTCTCTAGATCCGGGGGGGAGTGGTCTCTCTCATTTTGAAGGGGATTTCCTAAAGATTTGACGGAGTGGATACCTGGTTTTAGAGGAAGAAAAGAAATAAGAAAAAAAAGGTGGGGGGATAGCCATGAATCCTAAAGGTATGAGTGTTGTATGCTTCTCCCGTTTCTTTTGAGCTTGTCTTTGCCTTTGATGTTTGCAACCTCGTTTTAGGGCACTAGGCATTGTTTGGGTCAGTTCTCACTCATTCAGAGTTGGAATTCTACATTGTTTGTTTTGTTGGATTCCTTACTCTATGATGAATGTTTTGACAAATTTTTAGAACTTTTCTCAACCAGCTCGACTAGTTGGGGAACCGGATCAGCTGATTCATTAGGTTCTATTTTTAGGAACAACAGTTAGGGTACTTTGCATTGTTTTGGTAAGTTCTCACTCATTTGGAGTCAGAAATTCACATCATTTTTTTTGTTGAATTCATTACTCTGTGAGGAATGTTTTGAAAAAATTTTAATTTGTTCTCAACTTGACTCAGCCGGTTAGGTGTAGGATCAATCGGTTCGATAGGTTACGCTGAGGATCCTCGGTTTAGGAACACGTTTAGCCGTTTAAGTTGGTTCTCAAACAAATCTGGGCTCAAATTGAGTGCTTTTTTTTTTTTTGGATTCATTACTCTTTGAGGAATTTTTTGATAAGGTTTCAAAATTTTTCTCAACCGGTTGAATCGATTCTCAACAGGTTCAACAGGTTCTGCACTACTGCTCACTGACTCTACCATCTATGAGGAACACCTTGGCTTGTTTCAATTGGTTCTCACTCATCCGGGCTCGTAATTGAGAACCATTGCTTTTGTTAGATTCCTTATTCATTGAGGAATTTTTTGAAAAAAATTAAGAATTTTACTCAATCGGCTGAAGCTAGTTTGGGGCAGGACCAAGCTTGTTATCTGAAAAGGGTATGGGTAGCCCTCAATTTTGGCTTCTTTTTTCTAGCATGAATCCGTTGAGGCTCAAACCCAATTGCTATGGGGCACTTGAGGGCCATCTTAAAGGTTTGAGTTTATGTTTGGTTTGAGTTAGTGTGGCACATTTTGGAGTTATGGGCGTTGTGGTTTAGGTAAGTCTAGTTTGATTTGTATGACGTTTGGGGAGTCACTTACCTCGTTTCAACCAACTTTCCTCCTCTTTGGTGCAAACTTTAATTCTTGATTTTGAATACATGTTTTATGGTTGACTCACCCTTTACTGCAGTGCATAGCTAGGGACCACAGGTACGCACTTTGATTTAGGATTGCGGAATTCAAATGCATGCATGGTGCTTAATCTTGAATGCTTGTTATGTGTTTATGTGTGTTGACTAATCTCTTCTACAGTGCATGGCATGGGACTTCAGGTATGTCTTATTTTCATTGACTGGTTGAGTTTATATGTATGCTAGATACTGAGTTGGTTTACATGATTCATATCATCTACATGGCCTACGATCAATCGATCTTTGACCCATATGCTCCCATGTACCCAATTCATTAGTAGAGACCGAGTTCCAAGCTTAGAGGGGTGCTACCTCGCATGAGGTACCTTCCCAATAAGTAACCTGATCCCCGAACCTAGAAATCTAGTTTTCATGGACCGTTTTTTTTACTTGAGTCAATGAGGGGTGTTTTGTTCTTACTTCATTTTCCCCATTTTAAAAAATAAAAATAAAAGTAAGTGGCGACTCCAAACAAAACCTTTCCTCATTGGGGACAGATTTTCCAAAGCTAAAAAATCAACTCACTTTTTTCTATTAATAGCGAGTCACATCGGCACGTGGATCGGGTAGGGTCCACAATGGGTCTAATCAGTTACTTATAGAATAGAAACCTTTTTCTAAGATTTGAGTGTTTTCCTTTCAAGACTTCAGACTCCATTTCTTAGATCAAGACTTTTGCCCCTATAGACAGGATATTACAAGCCTTCTCCAATCTAATTGGTAACTCATCCTTCTAATTTGATAAGATTCTCTATTTCCTTGATTAGATCTATGCTAACACGGGATCAAGATCCACTCATCAAATTGAGGAAAAACCTCTGATCAATTAAAGTGATACATCATCCAACTATCCTCACACCATGAGTAAGTTAGCGATCTAAGTTATTTGTCAGAGTTCAGTAGTTCCATAATATTAGTCTAACATACCCCCAAGTAACTACTTCATACTCTTAGGAATCTTCATCTCTGTGTCACTCGGCGTTTCCCGAAATCAGCAAGATACGGCCTGGGGTACAAGCTACTAATATTATGAACAAGTAGCTTCAAGAACATTACCAATTAAATAAATCCAAAAATTCGAACTATGACCCTCTTTCAAGTTGAGCAGAAAATAATAATCAACATCGATCCATTCCCAGATGGAGCTCAGTTTTTTAAAGCTGGATCACAAATAACAGTCACTAACTAATCAGGTAAATTCATTGAAATTGCAAATGAACTAAAATAAATGAACTTAGAAAATTTACATATTCATTTAATCAGATAGTGATGAAAAAATAAAATTTTACAATGAACCCAGCTCGAAACTTCACACCAGATTATTGTTCAATCCCAAAAAGAACTAGCTAAAATGCTACTCTAAAAACTAAAAAAAAGAAAAGAAAAAGAAAAGAAAAATAATATAGAAGAGTCTCCAGCTACCAAGAAGCTCCTGGTTTGGAAAAAGCTGCACACAGTGCCCTAGATCCGTCTATTTATAGATTTTCAAATGATAGGCCGCACTTCTAGGAGCTAATTGTGGATCCCTAAAAATTCTAGCTCAATTAGTAACTTTGTCGCGACATAAAAAGTTTTGTTGCGACAAAGTTTTCATCTCTGTCGAACAGTATCTTGTCGTGGCATGCAGTTTCTGTCGCGACATATTTTTATGCTTTCTTCTCGAATTTTATCACGACATAAGTTGGCAATGTCGCGACAATTCTTGGATACCTTGCAGCTTGAATACTTGAATAGTGTGTCGTGACAACAAATTCTTTTATCGCGATCACTTCTGCCAGGTCGCTTGTGTGGCATAGAATTTTGTGTCGCGACAGAGTTTTTGAGTCTTCTACTTTCTTTTATGTCGTGACCTAGCTTCCAAATTGTTTGCGGACCGAATTTTTCCTCGAGTTCTTTTCATTTATCATTTCCAACATAGTAAAGAGTGTTCCGGTATTTTCGTGGTTCTTTCGACCTTTAGTCTCGACTGATCAAAACATTGTCGTGATAGAGTTTCTCACAATTGGCTCGGTTTATTGTCGCGACAGACTTTTTCTTTGTCATGACCTAATCATCTTTGATCCTGGTCGCTGGCCGAACTGTTTGTTGCAACATTAAAGTCTTTGTCACGACATATTTATCTTGGTTGGTCTAATGTCCCTTTCATTTTCTATCGCGACATAAAACTTCTCTATCGTGACTGAAATCTCTTACTCAACAATTTTTATTGTCACAACATAATCTTCTTTTGTCGTGACAGAGATTTCTGCTTTGTTTTCTTTACTATGTCGCAACATAAGTTTTTGTGTCTTTCTTCTCAACTTCTATCACAACAATAGCCATCTTTGTCACAACAGATTTCACTTCAACCTCATGTTGTGTTTGTCGCGACTTAAAAATTCTCTATCGCAACAAAGTCTTCTTATCCTTCATTGCTAACTATGAATGTTGTGTCATGACATAGTTTTCTTCTATTGCCACATATAATCTACCTTAGTCTTGTCATAAGCTGAAATGTTTGTCGTAACATAGAAAATTCTATCGCAAGCACTTTGTCTTGATCTGTCTCATTTTTTGCTACTTTCTATCACGACATAAAATTTCATCAGCGATAGAGCTTTTCTGCTATCTTCAATTCTTATGTCGTGACGGAGTTGTGAGATGTCGCAACATGAGTTTCATTGCCATGTGCTTGATCATCAAGCCGAACATAAGCTTAGGAATGTCGACATTCTTCTTGCGAATTTCCTCCACCTCGTCACGACATAAAAATCCATCACGCGACAAAAATGAGTCATTTATCGTAATTATGTCGTGATGTTCTTCATTTCTAGCTTCGAGTTCAACATCCTTATCATGACATAACCCCGCCGGTCATTGGTGAATATTCCATAATTCAGCATAAAAACAAACCATAAACTTCTAGAAATATGTCAGAAAAATGGATTAAAAATATATGAGTTTAGGACTCATCAACGGCCTCCGCAAGTGAAGAGCCTCCTGGCAACGGCCATAGAAGGTCCGCAAGAACAAAGTGCTCGCCCTTGAAGACCTCGGTAGGAAAAGGACAAGGAAGAACAGTCACTATGTAGGGGGAAGGATTGGCACCCAACTCCTACAGGTTCTTCACCCATTGAAAACACAAAAAACACATAAAACACTAAATTGAGAGAACAAGAACATTTTTTAGATAACACCAAAATAGTGTTCTCTATGTTTTCAAAAAATGTTCTCAAGAACATTTTTCAAAAGCAAGAACCAAACAAGACCTTAGTTTATCGTGTGACATTCAAGGGCAGATCAACATGTTGTTAGGATCTACATGCCCTTTAAAAAAAATTATAATGCTAACACCTAAACTTTTTTTTTACTTATATAATATTAGTCTATTATAATGCTGACACCTTAAATATAAAAATTCGATCCGCTCTCAAGGACATTATATAGAATTTTATGGTTTTTCTTAATAGTTGCATAACTCTGATGTACCAATATTTGGAATAATGGATTTCTCCTCTCTTACCCCATATTTCCCTTTTTAGGGTTTGCATAGTTTCTTTTTTTTCCCTCAATTTTAACAAATATATAAGTCTTGTTTATTTATTGTTATGAAAAACAAGGAGAACAAGGAATAAAATGAGAGCTTGTTTGATTCCTAGTTTTTTGTGTTCAGACAAACACGAGAACACATAAAACACTAAGGCTCTGTTTCGAACCCCAAAAAAATAAGGGAAAGGAAAAATATTTTTTCATGTTTGATTTCACCATGAAAATTATAAAAGAAAATAAAATATAATTAAAAATTCATCAAAACTGTACATATTTTAAAATTTCATAATCCTTATATCATAGAGAGAAACAAATAAAATAAATTTGAATAAACATAAATAATTAATCTATTAAGTTTAAATTATTTTTTAAAATTTTCCTTCAAATTTTGTTTCTTTTCACTTTTTCTCTTTATTTTCTTTTTTTTAGTACTTTTTGAATTCCAAACTTAGCCTAAATTCAAAGGACAATAACAACTTTCAAAATCAAGAACCAAACCGGCCATAGTCTCTCAACTTTTAGGACTTTTAGTTTCATTGACACTTACTGCCGTGCAAATTGACAAGCCTGGCAAGTCCTTTCATTTGCCAAGGAGGACCAAATCCTTCATCATCGAAGCAGTCAGACTCAGGCCATATTCCAGTATCGAACACTCCTATGCTAATGTCGCTTTCAACACTAGTTCTGTCGACTTGCTGAGGAAACCCCACGAAATCCCACGACCTTCTTGTGTGGAGCTGTTTCTTTTGATTCGGGAAAATCGAGACTACCCCATCCATTCCTGAAACTCCAAATTTACACTTCATTTCTTGGCCATATATAGCATTCAGGAATTAATTCCGAAACATTCAATTAATTGCAGAAAATGAAATTTCACATACCCTTCATTTGCTGCATTTCCTGTTTTGTTAGTTTCGCTACAAATCCATTGAAACTCCTCTTGTAACTATGTACTAGCGAACTTGATGCCATACTGCTGAAAAAAGTACCATATATGTAATAAATAAATAAGAAAAAAAGCTAAAAAGAAATGTCATTGAGGCCTAGCTCTTATGGTAAAGGGATGGGACCGGAAATCCAGGTTTG
The DNA here is from genome assembly GCA_016808115.1 of Tetrastigma voinierianum. Lineage (NCBI taxonomy): Eukaryota > Viridiplantae > Streptophyta > Magnoliopsida > Vitales > Vitaceae > Tetrastigma > Tetrastigma voinierianum. The sequence goes on from JAEQBH010008418.1 coordinate 16,735, forward strand.
AATTCAAGAACATAATACCCGTATATAACCACTTAATCCAAGTGAATAGAAGTAACAAAAAAAAAAAACTAATTTAGACAAAGAAACAAAAAAGGTTAATAAGAAAAATAAATTTCTCATGTTTGGTTTCAAGGTAATAAATATAAAAGAAAATCAAATATAATAAAAAATTTCAAAGTTTTACATAATTTTAAATTTTTTTTGTCCTCATATAACATAGAGAAATAAAGAAATTGAATTTAAATAAATATATAGAATTCTTTGTAAAAATAAATAAATAAATAAACATACATAATTAATTTATTAATTTTAACTTTTTTTTTTCCATGCAATTTTTTTTTTCTATTTCTTTCCAAAATACATTCGACGTTCCAAATGGAGTTGCGTGCATGAATCCATGCAAAATAGTAAGTCGTGGGGATTCTTCACGTAATGACCAAACTATTAAGAACAAGCAAAAGAGAGATGGGTGTTTATTAATTGCCTTTCGACCATCATCCTCCAAAGCTGCTGTCGTACTGTGGCTACAGAGAAGAGTGCAGGTAAGAATGAGAAGGAGAAACCAGAAAAAAGAAATTTTTCTTGCCATTAGATCGATGGTAAGCTAATTAAGCACTCGGTGGTACTTCGGACATGTATTATATATACTTGTCTTCAATTGGGGTGCCAGGTAAACGCGCCACCCAACCCATTCGGCCACCCATTCAGTCATGCAAGCAAACGCGAAATTAATCTGCTCATTCTTATTCCCGCTGTTTCCATCACCATGTTGCGGTGCCAAAACGGGCTAAAACAAGCCAAAACCTTAAAAAATGCTAAAAAAATTAATTTTACAAATTTATCATCCTTCAAATAAAAATAAACAATATACAAATATATAATAATAATTAATATATAAAATGATTGAGACTAAATAGTATAATAATAGTAAACAAACTTAAATAAATAAGTAACAATAGAACACTGTTATAACCAAAGTATCAAACTAACTAGCGAAATAGTACAAAAACAATATAGTATCAACTTAATAACATATCTAAGAAAAACAACTTTAAAGTATCAAATGAAATCTCATGTGCCTCTAATCTTCATCCTCACCCTCATTATATCCAATAATAACATGTGATTCCATATTAGAAAGATGTATATCCTCGATGGTGGTTGAGTTATCATCATCTACTAATTAATTTAGAATGTTAACAACAGAAATTTCATTTATGTTTGGAATACAAAAATATTTTTTCCAAAATGCATCTCAATAGTAGAATAATGAAATATCATATTTGTTTGAAAATATGTACTTCAGGAGCGTGCATTACCTAGTTACCCTATCTAGTGCTTTAAGTTAGGTACTTCAAAGACATGCAATACTATAAATTAGGTACTTTAAGAGCATGCATTACCTAGTTACCCAATTTAGGTCCTTTAAATTAGGTATTTCAAGAGCGTGTATTACCTAGTTTATGAGACTAAACAAGTTAAAATATCTCATGGGACAAAACAAACTCGGGATAAGGTTCATAAATGCCCCTGACTTATGTCATATGTCTAATTTAGCCCTTGAGTTTTTTTTTTTCGGGTCCATAGATGCCCCGATATTTAAGTGTCGTCACGAGTACGCACGCATCTTAATAATCATGTCTAACGCCATTGACGTGAACACCAAAGCGGCTATCTTGTAACACCCAACTTCAAAACTAATGACGCATATTATTCACATATAGGGGCTCTAAAACCCCACATGTAAATGACACATTAAAAAAATTTTCTTATAAATATTACTTGTCTTGAATATGCTAGCAAGAAAAATAAACTAATTTCGTAAAATTTAAATCTTCCAATGACATAAAACCTTCCATAGTATAACGAACTGTTATTAAACCAAAATCTTCCAACAAGATAAAATTTCCAAACTAATTTTCTCAAAAGGCAACATTCTAGCAACATAAAATCCTTCAAATGAAAGTTTTCAAACATTCAATACCAAAGCATTACAGTAGTCCAACAATCCCAAGTCTTTCCAACAAACACCAACTCAAAAGAGTTCTTAACATTCATCCATGCCTACTACAAAATCACTCTGGTCGGTGTGAATTATACTTGCATTTTGAGTGTGTCTTTCATGCATTTATATAACTCGAATTCTAAATTCACATCCTATTCATTAATATTACACTAACTCTATTCTAATACTTGCAATAATAATGAAAATCAAGCAAAGGAGGAGCTGAAAGACATGAAAACAAAACCAGCCGAAGGAAGAAGAATCGTTCACCTGTAATGGCTGCCAACCCTTTGCCTAGGTGAAGAAACAACTCGCCTAGGCGAACCAGTGATGCCATTTGAAGACTTCTGAAGACCAACTCTTAAGTTCACCTAGGCAAACCAAACCCTCGCCTCGGCGAAGGGCCATTGTATCAGAAGAAGATACATGTCGCCTAGGCGAAGAACATCGGGATGGAACAAGAATGTTCCCATTTTTAGCCCAATCATTGGCCCATTTCCCAAGGGTATATATACTATACGTGTTTTCGACCTAAAACTAAAGGAAAGACTCGAGAGAGGCACACACTCATTTCTGTGTGTTTTCCTGAAGCTTAGTTTTTCGAGGGTTTTTAGTTTTTACTTGATCTTGAGCTCATTTTTTGAGTTGTATTAGAAGATCCAGCTGCTAAGGGATATCTTGTAGCAGTGGAGCTGAGTTTTGGACGAGATTCATATCACATTTGTTTTGTATTCCTTAACTCTACTCTTAATCTTAATCTTTCATTATTTTATTTGGTGCAAATATGATATTGTTAGGTTTTGAGGCTACCATGAGTGGCTAATTTCTCCTTTAGAGCTAGTTGCTGAAATTGGTGGTAGACTTATGGTCTTTATTGAATTATTTTTTTCAATCCATGCTTATGTTGAGGTTGAATGTATGTGATTCCTTAATTTTCCAGGGTTTTATCTAATTGTTGTATGATAGAGAGTGAAGTTGAGACCTAAAGCCTGGCAAGGGGGTTCCGCAGAGTGATAGTCGAAGCATCCCTTAGAATTGATTTCACCTCTAATGTCCTCAGAATTTAAAATCTACCAACTTTAATCAAAGAGATCTAGGAAACTAGGAATGCCTAGTACTAGGTGGATTTTATTAAGAGGGACATCATCCAACCTTATGTGATGATCGTAAGGACCGGAAAGAGATCTATCGGAACATAACCTGGGATATTCTATTGTAAGGATCAAAAGGAGACCAATAGAATTCCCAAGGACTAATTCACCTTAGAACCAATATCACATTATTGGACCTAGTAGGACTGAAAGGAGAATAGGAATGAGGTGTGAGAAATCGAAGGGAGACACGAAAGTGTAAACCTCGTATTAGGTTCCTTAGGTAAGCATGAGGATATATTCACTTTAATCGAGATTTTATGGATTGAGTCGTAAACCAACCAATTGAGACAACCTACTCTAGCGTTAATTGTTAAAGTTTTCTTCCAATTAATTTCAATTATTTGCTGATTTTCCAGAATTTTAGGTTAGATTAATTTAGTTTAAGCAATCATCATCCCAATCAGTCACATCGCTTAGATAGTGAATTTCTTGACTAGCTGGGGTACTTAATCCCCCATTTTAAACCAATTTTTCCCTATGGGTTTGATACTATAGGTTTTCAATTAAAAATCCACTTTATTACATGTGATCCATACACTTACAGATTTTGTTGTTTTATGCAAAAATTTATATATATGCAAATAGCCGAACAAGTTTTTGGTGTCGTTGTCGAGAAAAAGCGTGGTTTAAGTGGAATGAATTAATATTCCAGCAAAAGAGACATTTGCTAATTTAAGCCTCTAGTTAGCGTCGTCCTCCCGTACACTCCATGTACCTGAAATAATGATCCTCGATGTATGGCAATGCCCGCGAGTGATAATCTCCACATGGGTTACTTCCCACCTGGCGCGCACATGTCATGGCAACCAACACCTCAAGCAAATACATGATCTTACTTGAATGTTTACATGCCCAATCCCATGTCTCGAGTCCTCGACTGGCCCCACACATGCCTAAGCCAATGTGAGAAAATAAAGCTTTCAAACAAAGGTTTTGTTCTCTAGAAAACTTACTACCGAAGTTTTAAGAATATATTAGACAACCCTCCGAGGTGAATTTGCTGGGTAATTCTCCGAAATAGTCATGGGTTTGCCTCCGAGATGAACTGTTGGACAACTCTCCAAGGCAATTCTTCGGAAAATCTTCCTTGAAATTCCTTTCACAACCATTTTCATATTTCTTTCATTTATTTCATGTCATGCACTCACACCTACCATTCTAGAGTGCCCCGGTGCATATGGAATGCATTATGCCATTTCCAAAAAATTCATGCTAATATATTTTACATGTATATATTAACAAAAATTAATTCACATAATTCATGTTATTCAATTCACAATCAATAACACCAAAATTAGCTCATGGGCTAATAAATAATCCAAGTAATTCATTTTCAATCACTTAACAACACAAAAATCACACAACATATCACATGAACAGTAGAACCCTAGGCTCAATCGCCTACGGACACACACAGATTTTCTTCACTCTGGCTCAAATATTTTGAGACCAAGAACACGCTATCCAGTTAAATAAATCCCCATCCATTAAAATGGTTCTAGCCAAAGAATAAATCCAGAAGATCCCTACCTCGTTTTCTGAACTCCACTTAAAATCCAAGGCCCACGCATAGCTATTGCCGCCAGATCAACTTTACTTGTCTGACGAGAATCACCGTCCGAACTTAAAATCTAGAGAAGTCACTCTTTCTCTCTAAACTGGTTCTCACTCTACCGTGATGTTTTCAAAGCAAATTTCAATGGAGAAGATGGTGGTTTTTTTGTCTTATTTTAAATCTTTTCCCTTAATTCCCATTATGTCCTTTAGTTTGCATTTAAAAGCTTTTTGACACATGGCTTAATCTAAGCCATTCATCTCCATCCTCTCACTAATCATACAACATGTGTTACATGGGTACATGTAGTAGGTGACTTTTTTAACATCACATGTCTCTCACAAGCTGTCATACGACACCCGACACCTAGTGCCTCGAAAAACATGAAATTCCGACTGTCTCAGAATTCGACGGAATTCGACGTGGTTGCTAGATTTCACGAGACGATTCCAACGGTGAAGTATTTTTCATCATTCGAGATCTAGAAAATTTTCGGATTTTGACCGAAATTACCATTTTACCCTTTCTCAGAAAATTAGAATTTTCCCGGGTTTTACACGAATCAAGCCAATCTTGGAGCATCTCTCAAAAATATGGAAACTCAAATGGGTCAATTGGATAAATCTGTGAGAGAACAAGCCCCAAAATCATTTCCAAGTGATATTGAAACCAATCCAAAGCAATGCATGGCTATCACTTTAAGAAGTGGAAAAGAGCTTGAAGAGCCAAAGAAAAATTAAAATGAAGAAGAGCAACTTCAAAAAGGAAAATGAGAACCTGAAATTGCAGAAAAGTTGGAAGCTAAAATTAAGGAATGAGGAGTTGAGGTGAAAAACAATGGAGATAGCAAAAAATCTGATGAAGTTGTCCCAATAAGAATGACGTTCCCCTAAAACCCTCCCTTATGCACCCCAACTTTACCATTTCCCCAAAAATTCAGAAAAACCAAGTTGGATAAACAATTTGCCAAGTTTCTGAACATGTTCAAAAAACTTGAGATCAATATTCCGTTTGCTGATGCTCTAGCTCAAATGCCTAATTATGTGAAATTTTTAAGGAAATAATAAGCAAAAAAAGGAAGCTAGAAGCTTATGGAATAGTAAACATGTCTGAAAACTGTAGCGCAATCATCCAATAGAAACTCTTTGAAAAACTCAAAGATCTCGGCGCTTCACATACTCAGGTCATGTGGAGTTACTACCGCACTTCGTCCCGAGAGCAGTGTATACATGATACTATAGGGGCGTATAAGAATGTTGTCACATTGTAGTATTTTGAAGATGAAATAGGGAAATTATAAATTTTGGAACCTTGTTCTGTACTTAAAACAAGGGTACAATTGTCATTTAGCAAAAGGATGTAAGGCATAATTAAGTCAGATGGGCCATAGTAGGGAATTTCAAAAGCTGGATTTGCAATATTTAAATGTTCGAGGACAAATTTTCAATTAAGGAAAGTTGAGGGGTGAAAGTATAATTATGGAAGTTTAAATAGTAAATTAATAATAATAAATTGCTTAATAATTCAGAAAGTCCGAAATCTAGATCTCTGATGATCTAAACTGACCGCGCCGTTAAGTCTGTCTCACAAATCTAGTGACTTAGAAAAGTTTCGTTAAATTCCGAGACCGTCGGAATATTTTACGACTTCAGCAACTGCCAAGAGGAAAATCTCGAAACCGAGATTTTAGAAAATCTCAAAATTGCAAGTATATAAAGAATATTCATTTACAAATAAATTGAAACCGGACAAAATAAATTGTTTCGGTCAACTGACAAAGAAAGAAAGAAAGGGACAGCGGTCCCACATAAAGAATAAAAAAAAAAAAAGACAAAAGCAAAAACAAAAGGAAGCAGCGGCAGTGAGAGAGCGACAGTGAGAGAGCGTCGGTGCAGAGAGTTTGATTTTTAAAATTTTTATTTTTCAAATCTTCTTTCTCAGATTTACGAAAATCTGACCGTCGGATTTCGTCGGGATAAACACGAAAAGTGCTCTACGCGACGAGGGCTACGCGTGAGGACCAAACACGTGGATTTCACCGAGAATTATAACATGCTTAAAAACCCAATTTTTAGTTTTTCCTTCGCATCTACGTCATTCTAAAGGGTCTAATTTTCTTAATTAAAGTTTAAGTTACTCTACGCGACGAGAGCTACGCTTGGACACCAAAATCTTGGCTTTTTGTCAAACTTGAAGAGGTGGGAAATTTTCCTACTTGTGTTATTTCGAGCCTAAAGACTATATACTACTGAATATTCTTATAAATTCATCCCAAAATTTGGGGATCGAAGAGGAATTTTTAGGAAATTTTTAGGAATTCTTAGACTATTTTATTAAACGCCGAATTTCGACTGCTGACGCTTTGGTTAAAATTTCAAGATTTTATTCGATACCAACATAATTTTTTAATGTTTTGTGTTTTTAGACTATATGGAAAGTCCCTTAGTCTAGACCGTCATACGCCTCGAATGCATTCGGGGCCCCACACATTTTCTCTCGAAATTTAATTGTAGCACCAAGTGTGCAAATTGCTTGGCTAGCCGACGGTGTGATCTAATACATCGAGTGTGTAGGCTAAAAGCAAAATGAAAGTGTGGAACTCGTGTCAAGTTTAGCAAGCAAAGAGGTGAGTGTTCTAAACTCATTTTCCAAATACTAGCCGTATTATTGGTTATTATTATAAATCGTTTACACCGGTATTTCATGGTTTTGAATGCAAACCATTTTCAAGAAGCAAGCAATGAGTTGAAAAGGCAAATGGTTTCGAAGTTAAACCATTTGAAAAGCAAGCATTGGTTTTAAATTGTAAACCATTTTCGCTGCTAAAGGCAAGTAAATGGTTTTGAATAATTAAACCATTTTCATAGCAAGCAAATGGTTTCGAAGTTAAACCATTTTTGAAAAGTAAGTAAATGGTTTCTAAATTGTAAACCATCTTTCAAGCAGCAAGTGGCAAATGGTTTTAATAATTAAACCATTTTTCGTTAGCAAGAATGGCTTTAAATCAGAAACCATTTTTCAAAGAGCAAGCAAGCAAGCAAGCAAGCAAAGAAAGTTTGAGAAAACAGGCCTTCCCTAGTTCTAAGCAAGCAAACCGGTCAGAGGTATTCCGTACGTGCACGGTGGAGTCAGTGTCTCATACATGCATTTTAGTTTTTTGGCTCTATTTCAAGCAACCAAAGACATACATCATGCATTTAAAGTAAACCGTCGCACGTACAGAGTATAAGGTTATGAGCTCTAACTAATTATGGTGATGCGCATCAATTCCACCATATTCACCTGAAAGGTGATGCGACCTGTGTCCTTCCACCGCACGGCCGTCTGTGCTTCCGCGGTTCACTAGTGGTACGCAAGCAAAATAAAGCCTAAAGTGGTCAAGGCCATGAGCATAATATACAGCTTGGAAAAATCAACTATTGGTTCCCTGGCCGCCTGTGCTTCCGGAGTTTTAAAGCAAATCCGCTGAGCCAAGCCCCGCGAGATTTCAAACGACCTGGCCGAGCCAAGCTCCCTGGGATTTTAAAGCAAACCCGCTGAGCCCAGTTCCCGCTTATTTCCAAAGAATGCGCTGGAGCCCAGTTCGCTATGAAAAAGTTTGAGAAACTTAAGCAAAAGGTTTGTGAAAGGTTTTAAGAAACTTTTCAAACAAGATAAAGAAAGCAAACAAAAGAAATTTGAGAAGTTTTATAAACTTCTAAGTAAGAAAACAATAAGAGTTTTATAAGCTTTTAAAGAAAAGCAGCAAGTGTTAAGTAAAGAAAAGTTTTAGAAACTTTTAAAAGCAAGCAAGTACAAAAGCAAGCAAGCAAAGAAAAGTTTTAGAAACTTGAAAAGCAAAGAAAAGTTTCTGGAAAATAATTGTAAAAGAGAGTTTTACATTTTGAGATGTTCTTCCTAAAAGAAACGCTTTATAAAAAGATACACTCATCGAGCTCGTTAGCTCATTATTTTCCATTTTAAAACGGCTTTCCGTACAGTACGCAAGACGCATTGAGCATAATAGGTTTGTCCCGACATTGTACAAGTGCTGTTAATTAAGAATATCAGGTAAGGAAATACTTTGAACTTGTATAACGGAACATATGTATGTACATAGAATAGTTTTCATGAGAATGTGTTGGTATGTCATACATATTTTGGATATAGTGTAAATTGGATGTATACAGATTTGGGACATGTCCACATGCGCTGTTATGTCATTGAATTTTATAAAATCATAAGTTTAGAAAGAAAATTTTATAGAGGTTTAAAGAAGAATACGGCCAGCTTCAGAGTTTCTAATGTTAGAGGTAATCTATTGGGATTCAGGGAGTGGCTCAGACGCCCGCCACCGGGAAGCGGGGGCGGTGTGTCAAGGTGGTATCGTAGCGTGTCAGATACACAACCTAGGACATGAGGGAGAGATGATACCACGCAAGGTGGTATCAGAGCATAAGTATTGGCAACCATGCATGTTTAAGTTCAAAGTACATACATATCAAGTGAGTCAAAGTATTAAAAAGTTGATTTTTAGTAATTACAGCACTATGTCAGGAAGAGGACGTAGAGGTCGTCTTAGAGAGTGGCCTCCAAATACTCGAGCAGTCCCAGCATTCACGAGAGATGAGCACATAGTCAGGTTCCACTGTCCGCCTCTACGACCACTCCAAGAAATAGGTTAGTCAGACCATCTAGGCCACCAGAGGGAGCTCAAGTGCCAGGATTGTTTACGGCAGAGCAGGTGGCATAGATTGCACAGATAGTAGCCATAAGTGGGACTGTCAAGAATGTAAGAACCTCCACCGCCACCTGTAGAGGTTGGCAAGAACCGGAGGTCACTGTAGAGAGTACAAAAGCTGGGCGCCAAATATAAGGATGGCAGGATCCGTATACCGGTTATGGCTAGATAGAGTAAACAAAGTATATGGAGTTATGGGCTGCACGGATGGTTTTAAAGAGTCTTATTTTCCGCTTCCTAATGGAAGATGTGGCTAAGGATTGATTTCGACGCCGTAGTAAAAGGGAGGCATCCCGATGGCATATCACAAGACCAATTCAGCTTAGAGTTTACTGATAGGTTCTTTCCTCAGAGCCATAAAGATTCAAAAATTGAAAAGAAGTTCTCGGAACTAGTTAGATTGGTTCCCTATATTCAAGCAGATGAAGTTCTAAAGTGCGTAAAAGGTTTTATCAGACTACAAAGACCGAATCAGAGTGCATTTGTTTAGCTCCTCGTAAGGCATTGGGATACTGAGGCCGCTTCCGAGAGCTGAGCAAAGCACCACAACCATGTGCATCGAGTAGGCGTAAAGCAAGAGTAAAAGGAGGCACTGTGCACGTCCCAACAAAGCTCGTGATTAGCACAAAGAGAGAAAAGTGAGCAGAGGTTGCAGAGGCTGAGGTACTGTGTCGCAGGAGCTATCTCTGGGGTCAGACCGAGGGCCCCCAGCTTGTTAGCAAGTGGGCACCTGCAGTATTCCTCCCCAGATGTCATATATGTCATAAAACGACACCATGGAGGAATGTAGGAGATTCAAGATGTAGGTTTCACTGCGGGCTGTGAAGGCCATTTCAGGGGAGTGCCTCAACTGATTGGCGCTAAACATCAAGAACGCCCAGCTACCCCAGCACTGCAGATTAGCAATAGCTGTGCCGACAAGGAGAGGTTTCCCAAGTAGAGGGGCCAACACATCCGCAAGCAGAGGTGGTCGTGGTAGAGGTAGAGGCAGTGCCCCAAGGATACGACAAAGCCTCGCACTCGTGCCGTAGTATATGCTGACTCAGAAGATGCGTGATGCACCAAAATGTGGTCACGGGTATTATTTCTATCCTTGATCATGATGCATATACATTAGTGGACCCAGGAGCTACGCATTCATTTGCATCCAAGCATTTCTTAGATCGCTTCCAGATAGAGACCCAGCCATTAGAGGGTCGTATGAGAGTTTCCCTTCCAGCTGGAGATCCGTTATTCTCAGACAAAGTAGTTAGAGATAGCAGAGTACTGATTGAGGGACAGGAGTTCCAAGCGGATCTGGTAGCCTTAGATATGAGGGACTTTGATGTGGTTCTTGGTATGGATTGGTTGTCTCGCCATAGAGCCACATTGGATTGTTATAAAAAGGAAGTAAAGTCAACAGCGTGAAGTTTGAGGTAAAGCTTGAAGAGGATTACGCAGTTATTCTTCCCCGTGATGATCTCCGCCATGACAAAGCACGTAAAATGCCGCACAAAGGTCGTGGTTATCTAGCTTATGGGGTGGAGACAGGAAGGTGACTATATTGATAAGATTCCACTGTTGGGGAGAGTTCCCGCATGCATTCCCGATGACATTGGGTGACCACCTCCAGAGAGGTGGAGCTCACCATTGATTCGATCCTAGGACTCCGAGCCCATCACCCTCCCAGGATGGCTCCTGTAGAGCTGAGAGAGCCATGCCCGGGGCTAGAAGAATTATTGCAAGGATTCATCCGATCGATATCCCCACTGGGAGCCTCCAGCCTTCGTGAAAAGAGCATGAGTTTGCTGTCAGGTATAGATTACGTGCAATTAAACAGTTACCATCCGCAATCAAGATTCACTCCCTGGGGATCGATGAGTTATCTCGATCAGCCCAGGTCCCAAGTGTACTCCAAGATAGATTCGATACTGGGTATCATCGGCTGAGGGCGCAGAGGTGATGTTCCTAAGATCGCATTCAGACACGCCACGACATTATGAGTTTCGGTGATGCCGCTTGGCTTGACTAATGTCTCGTAGCTGCTATGATTTGATGAACCTGCATTCAAACACCCGTATTGGATAGGTTCATAGTTTTTATTGATGATATCCTAGTGTATTAAGGTAGTTCGTGAGGAACATCTCAGAACACCGAGACTGTATCAAGCAGACCCTAAGGGAAAGACAGCTTAGGTATGCCAAGTCGAGCAAGTGTCGCTGGCTCGATTAAAGGTGGCATTCCTAGGTCATGTGGATTCTCTTGAAATGGATTTCAGGAGCGTGATCCCGTGAATGTATGGTGGTAAATTGAAAAACCACTGAAAGAATGTGTCGAGGTCGTGAGCCTGGTTTAGCAGTATATTACAGGGAAGTTTGTCGAGGGCCTTCAAGATAGCAAAAACTCCCACTCACCAAGCCGACAAGAAAAAGATGTTAAGTATGATTGCAGATGCTCACAACGAAAGTTTCGAGGAGTCAATATGCAGATTGACTTCACCCGCTTTAGCTTTACCCAATGGGAGAGATGGCCAGGATTTATAATGAGGCTTCACGCAAGGCCTTGGTCAGGTTTTTGATGCACGATAGGGTGATTGCATATGCCTCGTATACCTAAAGAAACATGAGGAGAATACCCTTACACCCACTCTAGAGCTACAAAGAATAAGAAGTTTGCCTTAAAAATATGGAGACATTATTTATATGGTGTTCATCAGAGATCTTTACGCATCATAAGAGTCTTCAATATATTTTCACCTTAAAGAGTTAAACCCCAGGTAAAGAAGATGGCTTGAGTTGATTAAGGACTACGACCGCATCTATTGAGTACCATTCGCAGTGCCACGTCGTGAGCGCATGCCTCGGCAGCGACCGTGAGAGTTCTTTCGTCTCCCACATGAGATCGTTACCTTCCACTCACTGCGGATCCTCATTTTAGGGTGATATCGAGGCCGAGGATTCAGGAGCCTGCTGCCACGTGCTTTCCATGTTGGGGATTCACTCCCAGTGGATCGTATTCTAAAGCAGACAACAAGATGATCCACAAATGATTGCTTAAAGAAGAAATAGAAAGGAAAGAAAGGAGTTTCGACGAGATGATGGCATGATGTTGAAAGGGTGTAGAACGTGGTGTGCCGAATATGGCGAATCGAAAGAGACATTATGGAAGAAGTATCTCATCTCACAGATGTTATGCATCCGTGTGAAACAAGATGTACGTGACTTTTTGGTTAACATTACCGGTGGAATGGACGAAGAAAGAGATCGCAAGTTTCGCCTGCATGTCTAACTCCGTCAATGTGTGAAGGCAGAGATCGAGGCCCATAGAAGATACAAGCATTCCCTATTCCAAAGATGAAATGGAGAACATCACTATGGATTTTGTGACGTGTCTTCCACTGACCAAAGAAGATGATGCTATATGGGTGATAGTTGATCGATTGACGAAATCGCTTCATTTTTCTACCAGCTAATGTTGAGGATCTTTAGAAAAGTCACAAGTCAGATGTGGACGATGTAAGATCTCTCATGGGTTCCGCTGAAGTAGTTTCGCATCGAGAGACCAGGTTCACATCTAGGTTTTCGCCTGGGGCTTACAAACAATAAGTAGTACTGGTGATACACTTTAGCATTAAAGATTTCATCCTCGACGGATGGTCACCGTGGAGGACTATTCGTATCGTTAGAGGATATGTCGAGCTCAGGTAATGGAATTCAAAGGAAGTTGCGATACTCATTTGGCACTAATGGAGTTTGCTTACAACAATAGCTATCGTGCCAAGATGATATGGCTCCATATGAAGCAATCAGATGGCGTAAATGTAGGACTCCAAAGCAGGCCGACGAGGTTGGTGAGAGAAGACTAATAGGCCCCGAACTAGTACATCACTGTAGAAAGTGAAAGTTGTTCGTGATAACTTGAAGATAGCAATAGATAGATTAAAAGTTATATGACAATCGTCAGAGAGACTTGCAATTCGAGATAGAGACCAAGTCTTTTGAAGATTTCACTTGGAAAGGTGTGTTGAGATTTGGGAACGAGGGAAGCTTAAATCTCGAGATATATAGACCTTATGAGATTATAAGCAAAGTAGTGGCCGTAGCTTTCATGTTGAAGTTACCCCCAGTTATTAAGGATTCATGATACATCCATGTATCAATGTTGAGGAAAATATCTCTGATCCTTCACATGTATTGAGAGAGCAAATGCATTCAGCTTAAAAGGAAAATTTGACTTATGATAGATACCGCGCAGATTGTAAATCGCAAGGAATGTGTCGAGAAGCAAAGTGGATTCCATTAGTTAAAGTCTTATGAAGAATCATATATGGAGGCACTACTGGGAGCCGTGAGGCTCGCATGTACCACAAGACTTTACTTACGGATGAGGTATTTTTCGCTTCCTTCTTTCGAGTTAGTTTATTCATTTCGGTGACCTAAATGTTCCTAAGGAGGGAGGATTTGTAACACCCTCGTCCCGAGAGAGTGTATAGTACATGATACTAAGGGGTATAAGAATACCAAGTATCACATTGTATTTTGAGATGAAATTAGGAAATTATAAATTTTGGAACCCTAATTTGTACTTAAAACAAGGGTACAATTGTCATTTAGCAAAAGATATGTAAGGCATAATTGCTAGAGACGGGCCATGTGAGGAATTCCCTGCAGCTGGATTTGCAATATTTAAATGTTTGAGGACAAATTTTCAATTATGAAAGTTGAGGGGTGAGGCATAATTAAGGGAAGTTTAAATAAGAAATTAATAATAATAAATTGCCGTAATAATTCAGAAGTTCGAAATTCTCTTAGATCTCGATGACGAAACTGATCACACAAGCAGTTCGGTTCACAAATCTAGTGACTTGTGAAAAGCCGTTAAATTCGAGACTCGCTGAATATTTTACGAATTTCTAGTAACTGTTAAGAGCGAATCAAACTCAGAGATTTTAGAAAATTTCGAAAATTGCAGTATAAAGAATATTCATTTAAGATAAAATAAAATTGAAACTGACAAAATAAATTGTTCTGGGCTGAACGACAAAGAAAGAAAGAAAAGGGACATGTGGGTCCCACATAAAGAATAAAAAAAAAAAAAAAAGGACAAAAGCAAAAACAAAAGGAAGCAGCCATAAAGGAGAGAGTTTAATAAAGGAGAGAGCGCCTGCAAGAGAGTTTGATTTTTAAAATTTTTATTTTAAATCTTCTTCTCGTGATTACTTAAAAATTCGACTGGTCGATTGGGCTTCAGATAAACACGAAAGTGCTCTATACGAGGCCACGCTGGTGAGGACCAAAACACAGGATTTCACCGAGAATTATGTAACATGCGAAAAACCCAAATTTTTAGTTTTTCCTCGATCTACGCTGCATTCTAGTGGCTCTAATTTTCGACCAAAGTTTAAGTTACTCTACGACGAGAGCTACGCGTGACACCAAAAATCTTGGCTTTTGTCAAACTTGAAGAGGTGGGAAATTCTGTTTGTGTTATCGAGCCTAAAGACTATATAATGGCTTGGAATATTCTTGGGGAGGCTAAATTCAAATCCCAAAATTTTTAGACCGAGTTTAGGAATTTTAGGAAATTTTAGGAAATTTTGGGACTATTTTCGACAACCTGAATTTCTGGATCAAGTTTTACGCTTTGGTTAAAATTTCAAGATTTTATTCAGACAAGTCTAACATACTTTTCGTAAATAAGCTTTAAGCTTTAGACTATATGGAAAGTCCCTTTAGTCTAGAATCAAGTCATATGCCCTGTGGAATGGCATTTGGGCCCATATTATTTTCTCAAATTTTAATTGTAGCACCAAGTGTGCAAATTGCTTGGTCAGGCCGACGTGTGTGATCTAATACATCGAGCGCCAGAGGCTAAAAGCAAAGCTGAAAGTCAGGAACCGTGCTCAAGTTTAGCAAGCAAAGAAAGAGTGTTCAAACTCATTCTTCCAAATACTAGTGTATTATTATTATTATAAACTCAAGTTTACACCGGTATTTCATGGTTTTGAATGCAACCATTTTCGCTAGCAAGCAATGAGTTAAAAGGCAAATGGTTTTCGCTTTAACCATTTTTGAAAAGCAAGCATCGTTTTAAATCAGAAACCATTTTCAAGCAAGCAAAGTAAATGGCTTGAATAATTAAACCATTTTTTCAAGGCAAGCAAATGGTTTTGAGTTAAACCATTTTGAAAAGAAGTAAATGGTTTCTAAATCGTGAACTATCTTTCACAAGCAGTAAGTAAATGGTTTTGAATAATTAAACCATTTTTCTGCTGGTAAGCAAGTAAATGGTTTTAAAATTGTAAAACCATTTTCAAAGAGCAAGCAAGCAAGCAAGCAAAGAAAGTTTGAGAAAACAGGCCTTCCCTAGTTCTAAGCAAGCAAACCTATCGAGTATTCGCACGTGCACCTGCAGTGGGAGTCAAGTCATACACGCATTTTAGTTTTTGCCCTACTGCAAACTAGACATACATCATGCATTTAAAGTAAACCGTCGTGACGCACAGAGTGCATATAAGGTTATGAGCTCTAACTAAATTATGGTGATGCATCAATTCCACCATATTCACCGGAAGGTGATGCGACCTGTGTCCCACCGCACGGCGGGCCGCCTGTGCTTCCGTGTTCACTAGTAGTACAGTAAGCAAAAATAGGCCTCTGGTTGATGTTTGCAGAGCATAATATACAGTTTTGAAAATCAACCATTGGTTCCCTTGGCCGCCTAAAGCCCAGAGAGTTTTAAAGCAAACTATTGAGCCAAGTCTCGCTGTGATTCAAACGACCTGGCCGAGCCAAGCTCCCGATGGATTTTAAAGCAAACGGTTGAGCCCAGACTCCCGTTTTATTTCCAAAGAATGCGGTTGAGCCCAGACTCCCGTTTTTATGAAAAAGTTTTGAGAAACTTTTAGAGCAAAAGGTTTGTGAAAGGTTTTAAGAAACTTTTCAAACAAGATAAAGAAAGCAAACAAAGAAATGAAGTTTTATAAACTTCTAAGCAAGAAAACAATAAGAGTTTTATAAGCTTTTTAAAGAAAAGCAAAGCAAGCAAGCAAGTAAAGAAAAAGTTTTAGAAACTTTTAAAAAGCAAGTACAAAAGGCAAGAAGAAAGTTTTAGAAACTGAAAAGCAAAGAAAAGCTGAAAATAATTGTAAAAGAGAGTTTTACATTTGAGATGTTCTTCTCCAAAGCAAAACGCTTTATAAAAGCATACACTCACCGAGCTCGTTTAGCCTATTATTTTCCATTTTAAAACTATTTCTCCGTGCACAGTACACAAGAAGCCGGAGCATAATAGGGTTTGTCCCCGACATTGTACAAGTGTCAGCACTAAGAATATCAGGTAAGGAAATACTTTGAACTCAGATAATGGAACATATGTATGTACATAGAATAGTTTTGTGAGAACGTGGTTGTATGTTGGTTGCCATATTTTTGATATAGTGTAAATTGGATGTATGGGCGGTGGATTTGGGACATGTCCAATATGCGCTTGTTATGTCAAATTTTATAAAATCATAAGTTTAGAAAAGAAAATTTTTTTATAGGAGGTTTTTAGCAATACGCTTCGTCTCACAGTATTTTTACAAGGAGGTAACTGGGGATTGGAGTGGCTTCGCGCACGCCCGCTAATCGGAAGGGGTGGGGTGTCACATTCAACAAGGCTTTGTGATCTTGATGCCACCATCAATTTGATGTCGTATTCAATAGCAAAGAGGCTGAATCTATGGGAAATAGAACCGACAGCTCTATCACTTCAAATGGCGGATTGATCAATGGCTTCACCCAAAGGAATTATTGAAGATGTACCAATAAAAGTAGGCAAGTTCATTTTCCAGGTGGATTTCGTGGTGTTAGATATGAACGAGGATGAAAAAGTTCCTCTCATTCTCGAGAGGACCCTTCCTACCCACAAGTCGGGCTCTTAATGATGTAGAGAGTGGAGAATTGACCTTAAGAGTCTGATATGACAAAGTGCAACTGAGCATATATCAAAAGGACAATTCCTTAAAGAAAGAGAATGAAGGGTGGATGAAAATAGAAGGTACACCCATGCATGAAAGTTTGAGCATGACAACAACCAATATTGAAGGAATTAAAAAAAATCCACTACTGTAAAGTTAAAGGCAACACCATTCTGCCACAAAAGTTCATTTGAGCATGTTTTGGCATGTTGACCAAACACCTGTGAGTCATTATATGGGATGAGCATAATTTTCATCGTTTTGTGCGTACCAACGGTGCGACACGACTTCGTCAAGTTATCAACACTAAATATAACGCTTCTTGGGAGGCAACCCAAGTATTGTAAGAATCCCAATCTTCCATTTTTTTTTTCATGTTTGTTCCTAGTTTCATTTTGCAAATTTTAGGGATTCTTGTTTTGTTTTATTTTTCCACTTTGTTTTGTTTTGTTTGATGTGTTTGTTGAGTGTTTTAGGTTTACTCAAGAAGATAAAGTCGGGGTTTACCAAATTGAAACTGAGTTTTTAGGGTGGAAATTAAAAAATTATGACATTTTTCAAAAGGAAAGAAAACAAAAGAGCCAAATTGATTGTAATACATTAAATGTGAATTTGAGAACAAGTTAGAGCCATAGTTTTTGAAACAATATCATTTTTGGGGTTCTAGTTCATTGAGTTACCGAGCCTGGTTCACCTAAGCTTAAGACCTCTTCGCTAGGGCAAACCCTGGGGTTCACTAGTGAAGTCTCTTGTCTACTCTAGCAAAGGAACACCTTCGCCTAGGCGGACCCCCCACATATTGGTTAGCAAGCTCCTAGGTTCGCCTTGGCGAAGGACTCCTCGCCTAGGCGAAGCATTTAAGAAGATGGAAGGTCTAGGAGAACCTGAGAGCAAGCCAAAATTTTCCGTTCGCTTGCTTAAGAGTCCTTCGGCCAAGGCGAACCCAGAGCCGCCAACCAAAATGCGGGCTCGCTTAGGCGAAGGCCTTCTGGGAGCTAACCAAAGGACTTCACTAGATGAACCAGGTTCGCTTTAGCGAAGAGGCCTTTCGCCAGGCGAACCGTAACACCGTGGTTGTCTCAGCTAGTGATTCTCTTCTAAAGGCCATATTGCGTAAAAAATTAAAAAGTAGTAAAAGTTTTGTTTCTTTGTTATGTTTTACTGATTCCGCGTGAGATAGCCTACATGCCTATGATGATAAATAATTGTGGTTATTCTTGACATTTGAATAATGTAAGAGATTGTTAATCTAAATATCCAATTGGTTGAATATGCAGTTGTACACTTAGCTATAGGTTTGCACAAAACTAAGCACAAGTCTTTTGTACCCTTGTTTACAAATCATGCTTGGTTTAGAGAAAAATTAGGAAATCATAATGTTTAAATCTCATAAGACTTTAGATCTTGTTTAATTACAATTTGAGGCGAAATCCTAGTTATCACATTTTTTAGGAAATGATATAGGCCATCCTTGGAATCAGTTGAGCTTTCTTATCCTACCCGGTTTTGCATAATCCATATTCACCCTATTTGAGCCGTAATAGCCAAGAATGAACACCCGTATCCTTTTTATTTTTTTCTTCAATCAAGAACCCATTTTACCCTTAACATGTCGTGTATAAAGTACAAATCAGATGGAAGACATGTAGTTTGGTAGGAACTGTGAATAAAGAGGTTGATCAATGAAAAATGTCAAGAAAGGGGTGTTAGAAAAGAGCAAGAAAAGAAAAACTGTTAGAAAAATTGAAAAGAAGAAAAGAACGCAAAGAGGAGCAAATTTGACCTTAGAGCCTTCTTACCTTGAGCTACTAAGTCCGTAGTGGTGTCTTAACACCTAATACTCTAAGACCAACTGTCGCTTCAGAGTTATTGACCCAAAAACTCACATAATGGGTAGAAAGATCAAAGGGGCTGAAGACAGAATCGCCCCCCACCTCGATGTTCGTAAAAGTTGAAATTCTTGGTGATTTTTGAAGAGAGATAGAACAATCAAGTTTAGGGGTGAAGTATTAAATAAAGCACAATAATACTAATTGCGTTAAGTTTGAATGACTCAAATTTGAGACATAATGCAATTTTAGAGGATGAAGCACAAAAATGAAAAGATAAGTGTGCTTGAGAGTTTTGGGTAAAAGCCAAACCTAAATGACTTACTTAACTACCCCCCTCACCCTAGCCACACACTACAAGCTTGAAAAATACCTAATTGATCCTAATAGTGTGTTATACCTACATTAGTGGATATGGTATGCCAAGCAAGCCTATAAAGTCTTAGTCACTCAGCATTCACGAAGAATCCTTAAGAGTGAGAGATCTTTTACTACATGCATTTTCCTGTTTTAATCTAAACTGCACTTGGAGTAATGAGGGTGAGACTGCACACACTCATAATGTAACCCGACCCAGTGCATTCAAACAGGGTTCGGCTTATTAGTTTAAAGAACACTATCTCGAAACATTATTCATATGTTAGAATGCATGATTCCTGAGGAAAAACATTGCAAGGATTATATCTCGATGGACTCATGTGTTATTTTAAATAAGCTGGGAAATTGTGTCTTTGTTTTTGCTTGAGGACAATAAAATGTTGTTTGGGTGTTGTTCATAGAATTATACTTGCATTTTGAGTGTGTCTTTCATGTATTTATATAACTCAAATGCTAAATTCACATCCTATTCATCAATATTACACTAATCCCCCATTCTGCAATGTTTTTTAGATAATGAATGAAAATCAAGCAAAGGAGAAGCTGAAAGACATGAAGGCAGAACCAGAACTAAAAGGCAGAAGAACTCTCGTGTTCGCCTAGGCGAACCAATGATGCCATTTGAAGACTCCTGAAGACCAGCTCTCGAGTTTGCCTAGGCAAACCAAACCCTCGCCTCGGCGAAGCTTTCCTCCACCTAGGCGAAGGGCCAATGTATCATAATAAGACACGTGTCTTCGCCTAGGCAAAGCTCAGTTTTCCTATGTGAAGAACATTAGGCTAGAACAAGAATATTCCCATTATTAGCCCAATCATTGGCCGATTTCTCAAGGGTATATATGCTATACGTGTTTTCAACCTAAAACTAGACGAGAGACTTCGAGAAAGGGGGTACACACTTCCATTTCTAGGGTTTTCTCTCTAGGCTTAGTTTTTTTAGGTTTTTTAGTTTTTACTTGATCTTAAGCTCATTTTTGGAGCCGTATCGGGAAGATCCAAGATGCTGTGGACAATTTAGCAAAGGAGCCGGCTTGATGAGATTCAAAGAACATTTGTTTTGTATTCCTTAACTCTACTCTTAATCTAATCTTTAGTATTTTATTTGGTGCAACATGATATTGTTAAATTTGATATCAAGTATGAGTGGCTAATTTCTCCTTAAATGGGTTGTTGAAATTGGTGGTAGACTTATGGTATTTATTGAATGATTTTTATGAATCCATGCTGTTATTGAGGTTGTATGTATGTGATTCCTTAATTTCCAAGGTTTTATCTGATTGTTGTATGCTAGAGAGTGAAGTTGAGACCTAGAGCTCAAGGGGTTCCAAAGTGATAGCTGGAAGCATCCCCTTAGGAGTTGATTTCCACCTCTAATGTCCCACAATTGTTAAAATCTAATTAACTTAATCAAAGAGATCTGGAAAACTAGGAATGCCTAGTACTGGGTGGATTTTATTAGGAGGGACATCATTCAACCTTATGTAAAGATCATAAGTACATAAAGGAGATTGATGGAACATAACCCGAGATATTCTTTTTCAATGATCGAAAGGAGACCAATAGAATTCCCAAAGACTGATTTTCCTTAGAACCAGTATCACATTATTAGACCTAGAAGGACCAAAAGGAGAATATGAATAAGGTGTGAGAAATCGAAGGGAGACACAAAAGTGTAAACCTCGTATTGGGTTCATTGGGTAAGCATGAGGGTATATTCACTTTAATCGAGATTTTATGGATTGAGTCATAAACCCACCAATGGAGACAACCGGCCCTAGCGGTAATTGTTAAAGTTTTCTTCCAATTCATTTCAATTATTTGTTGCTTTTTAAGAATTTAGGTTAGTTTAATTTAGTTTAAGTAATCATCATCTCAATCAGTCACATTGCTAAGATAGTGAATTTCTTTACTAGACATGGTACTTAATCCCCCTTTTAAACCAATTTTCCCTATGGTTCGATACTATGGGTTTTAAATTAAAAAACCACCTTATTACTTGTGATCTGTACACTTGCGGATTTGGTTGTTTTATGCCAAAATTTATATATATACAAATAGTCGAACACAATCCTCACCAAAGTCTAGGGTACCTGAAAATGATCAACAATAAGGAGTGAGCTAAAAGCCCAATAAGGAATGTTAATACAGTTTCATGGATCAAATATTTTAAATTCACAAAATTGGAGATATAACATATTTTCCTTTTCCTTATAGATTTCATAAAATCTTTGAGTACAAATAAATAAGATATAAGTACATTTCAAACCGATGTTCATCATATTTTCTGTTTCTCAAACAATCCCATATCATAATCAAATCCACAAATATTTTAAAATACATATACTCATGGTTCTCAAAATATTTGTTCAAAAAAAATGTCAAGTATTCTAACTCATTGACGAGGGCCATTTCAAAATGCTTATGCACTTGGTTCTCAAAATATATTTGTTTTGAATAGAATGTCAACTATTCTAATCCGTTGACAATGACTCTTCCAAAATACTTACACTCTAGGTTCTCAAAACATATTTCTTTCAAATAAAATGTCAACTATTCTAACCTGTTAACAAGGGTCATTTCAAAACTCTTATGCACTTGGTTCTCAAAATATATATGTTTAAAATAGAATGTCAACTATTCTAACCAGTTGACAAGGGCCATTTCAAAACACCTATGCACTTGGTTCTCAAAACATGTTTGTTTCAAATCGAATGTCAACTATTCCAACCCGTTGATAAGGGTCATTCCAAAATACTTATATTCTTGGTTCTCAAAACATAGTTCTTTTAAATAGAATGTAAACTATTCTAACCCGTTGACAATGGCCATTTCGAAACACTTATGTACTTGGTTCTCAAAACATTTTTTTTCAAATGGAATGTCAACTATTCTAACCCATTGACCAGGGCCTTATTGTCAACTATTATAACCCATTGACCGGGGTCGTATTTGTCAATTATTATAACCCATTGACGGGGCCATATTTTTCAATTGCTATAACTTATTAACGGGGGTCGCATTTGTCAATTGTTATAACCCATTGACGAGACCATATTTGTCAATTACTATAACCCATTGACGAGGGCCGTATTTGTCAAGTTTATACCCATTGACCAGGGTCATATTTGTCAACTATTATAACCTATTGACCAGGGTCATATTTGTCAAGTTTATACCCATTGACTAGAGCCATATTTGACAACTATTATAACTCATTGACAGGGTCGTATAAAACAAAGTCAAATATTTTTTTCATGTTTCCAATTTCACAAAAATACAAAATTATATCTCCATAACTTTCAATCTTTATTATAAACATTCTCAAATCTATTTTCCATACAAAACATATATTTGATCCATGCATATGATTTAAATAAATAGATATTTCCAAAACTCATAATTACATATAATAGCAAGATATTTTGTTTATATAGGAAAAGCTGCATTAATCTTCCTTCCCTAACATTCCAAGATATTAGTAAAACCAAGAAGCCTCAAAAGAGTCACAAATCACCTAAATAATATGAACAATATCCTATTAGATAAAAATAATATTTTCTTCGCACTCATAGGTTTTATATCTACTATTTTTCTATTCCAGGAATCTAAAATATTTAAACCCAAAATCTCAAAGGCTCTTTAGCTTGAGAATTTCAAATAAATTAGGGTATTTTCCCAAAATCCTCAACATCACCAATTTTCCAAATCTATCAATTTCTTAAATCCCCAAAATTAGGGATTTTACCATAAAACATGATTTTTGGTTAAAATCCCAAATCTCTTATGAAAAAATAGTTCTTTGTAACTTGTAGGAAATCCTTTAGGGTTTCAAATCTAAAGTTTGGTAGCCCAAGAATTACCAAAACACATCAACTACCCATTCCTAAACAAATATATCAATACTATGTCTTCTTATTTTTCTAGGGTTTCATATTTAAAAGTTTAGGAGACCCTAAGTGTTCAAATCTAAGATTCTATGAGTTTTAAAACTCACCAAAATATCTCAAACATCAAATCCAAACCAAGATTATTGCTTTTATGCATTTCAACCATTTATAGGGTTTCAAATCTATAGTTTTAGAAAACCCTAAGCTTTCAAATCTAGACTTTTAAAAACCCTAACTACCAAAAATATCAAAGGGAAAAGAAATAATTACTTTGGATTGAAGTTCTTGAGGCTTGAAATCTCCCCACTTTTGAAACCCTAGCTCCTTTCTTTCCCTTTCTCTTCCTCTCTTTCTCTCTCTAGAAAAATGAAATGAAGAATGGGTCATATGAGTTAGAGAGCCCTTTTTATATTAAGACAAATTCCACATTTTCTCCTCAAGCCCTCGTGATCTTTAAAAATTTCAAAAAACAACCCTTCTTTTTCTTTTTCTTTTTGTTTGTTAGAAAATTAGGGTATTACATCTCCTCCCTATGGTTATTTAGTCCTCTAAACTCGCATAAGTAGGCTTCCAACGAATTTAGGATGTCCTTTTCTGTTTCGTTTTTTATTCCCATCCCATCTTACACTAACACTTTTTTTTCATGAGTCCAATCCTTCAAAATCTGAATTACCTCCAATTTCATAACCTATGAGGGATAAATAACATATTTCATCAAACTCAAAGAATGAAAGACATGATAAACTCATATAGACTTTGAATCCTTTTAATACACAAAGACACCCTTTTTTCCCCCAAATCTCATTACAACTTAACAAGCAAACTTCCACGAGAACAAAATCACCAAATTCAAATTCCAAGTATTCCTACAAATAGTCAGATTATCCTTTATGTGTACTTTGATTTTTCTAAATTTTTCTTTAATGAAGGCTATAGTTTCAATAGTCAATTACACAAGTTCAAGTATTAAAATTTTTCTCTCAAATATGATCATAACAAATAGGACATCATCGTCTCCTACCATAAACCCATTTGAAAGTATCATCTCTTTGCTAGCTTTAAAAACTATTATTGTAAGAAAATTTAATCAAATGTAAGTACTCATTCTAATTACTTTCCATGTGTGAAACACAATCTCTCATCAATTATGTTCAAACTTGGGATTACTCACCTCAATTAGTCATCAACCTAAGTACGGAAGCTACTATTAAACTTAACTTAGTACTTATTATTAGTAAAACAAGAATCATTACCATATACATTAGAATAAGACATCTCATAAATTCTTCAAATCTTCTTAATGCAAAGAGGCTAATCTGATAGAAAATAAGTAGCTTTATCAATAAACCAACTATTACAATTAAGGTTCTTAATTACCCTATCACAAGATCCATGGTAATAAGTTTCAACATTCACTTAATAATGCAAAGCAGTTTCAAAACTCTATTGACTATTGATGTAAATGTCCATATATAAACACGTTAAACCCTAAGCCATAAATCGTGGGTAATATTCGACTTCTATCATCATCAGAATCCTATCTCAAATCTTTGTATATATTTACATTTCCTGTGGCGAATAGTAAGCAAACTCATTTCAAATGTTGTTTTTTTATGTCTCAATTATTTATGACATCAACTCTAGTCCCGAATTTCAAAATTTTATCATTTGATTAAACAAAGTCAAATTTACCATGTCTCATAACTTATTCCATATGTTCAACTAATCGAATATTATTCTTTATAGTATCTTAATTTTTCCCAATACGTTTGGTTGTGCTATGATATTCAACACAAGTACTCTAAAGTCCAAAGTTATGACATATACTTGTAGATATCTCAAATCATAGCAATCATTCGTGACACCCTAATAAATTCCAAGGGATCAACTAATTTCCTACTTAAGACATCAACCACAAGATTCTCATCGCTTTTATTAATAATAGATAATATATTCATATTCCCTAAATAATTCTACCAATCTCCTCTATTTCTTGTTTAAATCCTTTTAAGAAAACAAAATTTTAAATCTCATAATCTATGAATATCTCATAAGTTTCACTAGAAAGAAAAATGTCTCAAAATCGTAAGTGGAAAAATCATTTTTACCCAACTTCAAATCATAAGAACATAGTTTCTATCTTAAGGTTTCAAATATCTAAAAGCATAGAACACGAATTTTCCATCTTGCGTAAGAACACAACCTAAATCCTAATGAAAGACATCATAATGCAAAACAAATCCTCTAAAACCTAATGGAATAAACAAATAATTATTACCAATTTGTTCTTCAACTCTAGGAAGTCATATTCATAGTCAATAGACCAAACAAACTTAACTCCTTTCTATAGCAACCTGAAAAGGTATGATGATCTTAGAGTCTCTTCAATTAATTACTTATAGTAATGTATTAATCCCAAGAAACTTCAAATTTCAATA
Organism: Tetrastigma voinierianum; assembly: GCA_016808115.1. NCBI lineage: Eukaryota > Viridiplantae > Streptophyta > Magnoliopsida > Vitales > Vitaceae > Tetrastigma > Tetrastigma voinierianum. The sequence goes on from JAEQBH010008418.1 coordinate 42,640, forward strand.
ATAAGACCATGTCTTTTCCCAAACTTCAAATTGCTCTCATCACACATCACAAGAACCAAAAAGTCTTTAGAACCTTTATAAAAAAATAAATAATTTACAAGGCTAAAATATGCACAACAATCTATCTATATCATTTCATTTAAGGCTAAACATAAGCTCACTAGGAAGTGGGAAGTCACAAATTTTTTATTTTATTTTTGAAACAACCAACAGGTATGGTGGGAACCACTCAAATCATCCTCAAAATCACATTGAAATTCTAATGGTCATGGGATATTGTCAATTCACATATTCTTCTTACTAATCATCTCAAGACATATTAAATGAACAATATAATGTATGAAATCAGTTCTTAAATGAAACTAATTGCATAAAAATAATAACTAATAATTCTCGTCACTCAAACTAACCCAACTCATCTACTCTAAAAGTCTACAGGATCATATCTTTATGCTTTGATACCATTATGTAACACCCCAAATTACTTCTAACAAAGGGTGCTACTATCCTTTCACATATAGGGCATTAAAACCCCACACGTAAATGACACATTCAAAATTTCTACTTATGACTCTTGCTTATCTTGAACATGCTCACAAGAAAATTAAACTAATTTTGTAAAATCAAAATCTTCTAATGACATAAAACCTTCCAAAGTATAACAAAATGTCATTAAACCAAAATCTTAACAAGATAAATTTTTCCAAAACTAATTTTCTCAAAATGTAACATTCTAACAACATAAAATCCTTCAAATGAAAGTTTGCAAATATTCAATACCAGATCATTACAGTAGTCCAACAATCCTAAGTCTTTCCAACAAACACCAACTCAAAATTGTTCTTAACTTTCATCCATGCCTACCCCAAAATCACTCCTCGTCAAAGTCTAGGGTACCTAAAAATGATCAGCAATAAAGAGTGAGCTAAAAAGCCTAGTAAAGAATCTTAATACAATTTCATGGATCAGATATTTTAAATTCACAAAATTGGAGATATAACATATTTTTCTTTTCCTCATAAATCTCATAAACTCCCTGAGTGCAAATAAATAAGATATAAATATATTTCAAATCGATGTTCATCATATTTTATGTTTCTCAAACAATCTCATATCATAATCAAATTCACAAATATTTTAAAACAAATATACTCATGGTTCTAAAAATATTTGTTTGAAATAAAATGTCAACTATTCTAACTCGTTGACGAGGGTCATTTCAAAACGCTTATGCACTTGGTTCTCAAAATATATTTGTTTCAAATTGAATGTCAACTATTCTAACCTGTTGACAAGGGCTCTTCCAAAATACTTAATGTAAAACCCGATAAAATTCTAATTTTCTAAAAAAGGGTAAAGTGGTAATTTCTGTCAAAATCCGAAATTTTTCTAGATCTCGGATGATGAAACGGACTTCACCGTTGGAATCATCTCATGAAATCTAGGTACCACATCAAATTCGTCGACCCGGTGATAATAAATTTCACTTTTCTCAGGCGCACCGTGCTCGTGTCGATGACGGCTTGTGAGAGCATGTGATGTGAAAAAAGTCACCTACTACATGTACCCACGTGACACATATCGCATGATTAGCGAAAGAGATGGTGTATGAATGGCTAGATTGAGCCATGTGGCAAGTGGTCCCTAAAGTCAAAACTAAAGGACACAAATGAAATTAATTGAAAAGAAAAAGAATAAGTCATCTTCTTCTCCACATTTTGGCAAAAAAAAACGTGCAGTAGGGGAGAGGAACCAGTTTTAGAAAGAGAAAGAGCTATTTCTCTCTAGATTTCCAGGCATTCGGACAGTCGGTTCTCGTCGGAGCAAGAAGCAAAGTTTATCTACGCTACAAGGGCTACGCGTGGACACCGATTTTGTGGAGTTCCAACAACTCCAAGAGGTAGGGATATTTTCCTACTTTCTTTATTATTTGGCTAAGAGACATGTGAATGGATGGGGATGTTCTAAGGTCGAATGGCCGTGTGTTTTCAATTCCCACGATTGGGATGTAGTGGAAAATCCCTTTATCAGGTGGTCGGAACAAAGGTCGAGCCTAGGTTCTACTATTCACGTGATTTGTGTGTAATTTTTGGTGTTACTTCAAGGTTATTCAAAAATGAATTTCAATTGTTATTAGCCCATGTGAGCTAATTTCAGGCTATTGTTATGAATCGAATAACATGATCGAGTTAATTACATTATACGCACAGAAATATTAGCATAAATCAAGCTTGGAAATGGCATAATCGCATTCCATATGCACCGCGCACCCTAACGATAAAGGAGTGCATGACACGTAAATGAAAGAAAAGTGAAATGGTCATGAAAGGAATTTCAAGGAATATTTTCCAAAAAGAATCGGCTTTCTATAAATGGCCCAACACCATCTCTAGGCACCTACGATCGCTTTCGGGAGACCACTCAAAGAATTCACCCTGAGGATTGTCCAACGGATTTTACGTAACCTCGTGAAGATGTTTTCAATAACAAAACCTTTCTTTCAAATCAGATTTTCTCACATTTTGCAGACGCTGGCGAGCCATTGGCGATCGAGACATGGGATTGGGCATGAAGACATTCAGCAGGATCATTATTTGTTGAAACAAGGCTTTGCCATTACACGTGCACTTAAAGGAGTAACTCCACGTAAGATTATCACTACTGGCACGCTTCACCCCGTCGGCAGGATTACGCTTCATGCATGTGAGCGCAGTGGTTACTACGTCACTGTAGCCGATTTAGAGGAAAGACGGATTTTCGCTTTGATATTTATTGAAACACGACTGTAACTCTAAATTTTGATATATGTTTCGAGAAAGAGTAATGTATTAACTCTGAACTATGGTAATATAGCTGATGTATTTTTTGTGAGTATCGATACCGCCCAAAGTTGCCCTTTTACTGCGAATGCAACTGCAGGTTGTTGTACAACGTCGATCTGTATTGCAGAGCTTCCTGCATAAAGGAGACTCGCCTGATTTTCGCGTTCCAGTCTTGGAAAAAGGATTAAATGGAGTGATACGTTACCCGACATCCACGAATATTCTCGCTGTCGACGGTTGTCAACTAATTTCAGATCGGTACGGGCCACACCACACCCCAGTTCTCAAAACATATTTGTTTCAAATAAAATGTCAACTATTCTAACTTGTTAACAAGGGCAAATGCAGAATGCTTATGCACTTGGTTATCAAAATATATTTGTTTCAAATAGAATGTCAACTATTCTAACCTGTTGACAAGGGACATTTCAAAACGCTTATGTACTTGGTTCGTAAAACATATTTATTTCAAATAGAATGTCAATTATTCTAACCTGTTGATAAGGGTCATTCCAAAATACTTACACTCTTGGTTCTCAAAATATATTTCTTTCAAATAGAATGTCAACTATTCTAACCCATTAACAAGGGCCATTTCAAAATGCTTATGCACTTGGTTCTCAAAACATATTTGTTTCAAATAGAATGCCAACTATTCTAACCCGTTGACAAAGCGGCCATCAGGTCAACTATTATAACCCATCGATCGAGGTCCTACCGTCAACTATTATAACTCATCGTCGAGGTCAGATTACAATTATTATAACTCATCGACGGGGCTACATTTTGGCTTTCAATTATTATAACCCATTGACAAGGGTCGTATTTGTCAATTATTATAACTCATTGGCAGGGTCATATTTGTCAATTATTATAACCCATTAACTAGGGTCATATTTGTCAAGTTTATACTCATTGACCAAGGCCATATATGTCAACTATTATAACTCATTGACAGGGCCATATAAAACACAGTCAAATATTTCCTTCATGTTTCCAATTTCACAAAAGTACAAAATTATATGTCCATAACTTTCAATCTTTATCATAAACATTTTCAAATCTATTTTCCATACAAAACATGTATTTGATCCATGCATATGATTTAAATAAATAGAAATTTCCAAACTCATAATTATATATAATAGCAAGATATTTTGTTTATATAGGAAAAACTGCATTAATCTTCCTTACCTGATATTCCAAGATATTAGCAAAACCAAGAAGTCTCAAAGAGTCAAATTCGAATAATATGAACAATATCCTATTAAAAATAATATTTTCTCGCACCATAGGTTTTATATTCTATTTTTATTTTCTATGGATCCAAAATATTTAAACCTAAAATCTCAATGGCTCTTTAACTTGAGAATTTCAAATAAATTAGGGTCTTTTCCTAAAAGCCTTAACATCACCAATTTTCCAAATCTATAAATTCCTTAAATCCCCAAAATTAGGGATTTTGCCATAAAACGTGATTTTTGGTTAAAATCCCCAAGTCTCTTATGAAAAAAATGGTTCTTTGTTAACTTGTAGGGAATCCTTTAGGGTTTCAAATCTAAATTTTGGTAGCCCAAGAATCACCAAAACACATCAAATACCCATTCCTAAACAAATTTATCAATACAATGTCTTCCTTACATTTCTAGGGTTTCATATTTAAAAGTTTAGGAAACCCAAAGTTTTCAAATCTAAGATTCTAAGAGTTTAAAAACTCACCCAAATATATCAAACATCAAACCCAAACCAAGATTCTTGCTTCTATGCATTTCAATCATTTCTAGGGTTTCAAATCTAAAGTTTTAGAAAACTCTAATATTTCAAATCTAGACTTTTAAAATAACTACCAAAAAATAGCAAAGGGGAAAAGAAATACTTACTTAGGATTGAAGTTCTGGAGGCTTGAAATCTCCCAACTTTTGAAACCCTAGCTCATTTATCTCCCTTTCTCTTCCTCTCTTTATCTCTCTAGAAAAATGAAATGAAGAATGTATCATATAAGTGGGAGAGCCCTTTTTATATTAAGACAAATTCCACATTTTTCCCAAAGCCCCTTCATCTTTTCAGATTTGCAAAACAACCCTTCTTTTTTCTTTCCTTTTGTTTGTTAGAAAATTTGGGGTATTACATATCTCTTTTGTCCTTGACTTGAGATTGAATTTTTCCCAACCCTAAACCCTAATCTGATATTAAAATTAAAGGGGGAAAAACTCTAACTTCAAATGCTTCCACCAATGGCTCCTCGGGTTTCTTCTTCCTATACTTAAAACCCATAAAATCTCAAAAGTAGAAAAGCAAAAATCACCTAAAATCAATTATCAAGAAGGAATTTAAACCCAGAACCTATGAAAAGTAATTTTATGCTTAAACTTTAGAGCCTGTTTGGATGCTACAGTGGTTGAAAGGAAAGATAAATAAATAAATAAATAAAATAAATAAAATATATATATATAAATATATATGATACTAAATCCAATAAAGGAAAAGCTCTATTCGAAGCTCTTTCTTTGGGTTTTCTCATAACCAAACACAGGATGAGAGAAAAACAAAATGACATCTTTGTTTTGTTATTTTTCTTTTCTTTCTTTGGATTTTTTCATAAACCAAACACAAGTTGACAGACAACTTTGTTATGTTTTGTTTCTTTTCTTTTATTTCTTTGGATTTTCTCATAAACCAAATAGGGGTTGAGAGAGAAACAAAATGACATTCCATGTCGATTTGGGTAAAGAGGAAAATTTCGATCTTAGATTGAAACCAAAATAAGTCAGGGCATGGATGAGCTAAGACACTAAACACAGGGCATCTATGGAAAAAAAAACTCAGGGGCTAAATTGGACTTATGACAATAAGTCAGGGCATTTATGCACCTTATCTCAAACAAACTCTTGCACTGATATTAGGACTTGGTTTCAACCATATAAATATCAAGTTTGCTTTGGCAGAAGGTTTGTCCTCAAGCATCATCGACTACATTTATGAACATGAACTGTTGGCTTATAGTAGAATTACAACATATACCTTCTCATATATGTTTTTCTTTATAGCTAATAGTTCAAAGAAAAAAGTTCTCAACGTGTTGATGGATTGATTATTCAAGGTAGATTCCAACATTCAAAGAGTGTAAAATTTTCTTTTCAAGAAGATTTTGTTGTACAATTGGCTTCACATAAGTTTGTCAAAATATGTAAAACCTGAGTAAATTTGAACTTTTCCAAAAATAAAAATGGGGCAAACACTATGAACTTGTCACTACAATACAGGTTGAAACCTGAAAGCTTAGATCTCGATGACGAAATGCACTTTGTCGGGTTTGTCTCGTGAAATTTAGTCGTCTAAGTGAATTTCTTTGAATTTAAGATAGTTGGAATTTGCGTTTTTCAAGGCAAGAATGAAGACACATGGCAAGTTATAAGGGACACATGACAAAGTCATGTGTCACAATAGAAGGCCTATGCATGTAGATGATGGCAAGCCATGGTCAACATGCATGGCACATGGAGAATGCTATAATATGGTGTGGAGCCGTCAGAAGGAGGAAGCAGAAAGAAGGAAAAGGAAGGAAAAAAAATGGGAGAGGGAAAGAAAGGAAAGAAAAATAGGAAAAGAAAAAAGAGAGAGAATGAGAAGAAAGGGAGAGAGAAAGAAGGAGAAAAGGAAAGCGGTGTTCAGACGGTCGGAACTTGTCTAACCAAGAAGTAAATTTTGTATATTCGACGAGGGCTGCGCTCCAAGAGGTATGGTTTCTTTCTATCCTTTGAGCTATTGTTTTGGTATGCTTTTAGGACCACGTTGTGCCATGTTTGATATGTTTTGTGCTATTAATTTGAATATGGCCCATTTTGCTGGGCCTCAATTGAGACGAGGTTGTGGCCTCTGGCCAAAGGGCCGCTTCGTAGAACGAATTTGGGTTGAAAAATTGCATGTACGGGAGTTGCCAAAATGTTCCTACAACCCTCGGGCACACTATTGCGTGGATTGGCACAATGGTTTGGCCCCTGTTGCACTCCAACTTCGGATGACCATATCTTTCGCCAACCCCGAATTCACGCTGCTCGACTCTTCGGGTGCTTCTTGAGTTCAGAATCGATCACATGCCAGGAAATAGCACGGTGCTCAACATTGCTGAAATGGACTATAAATAAAAATGTATACTAAATTTACGCTGGAATGACATGCTTGTTTGATGAAATGTTGATATATGCTTATGTGATACATTGACATGAATAAGTTAATGTAGGGAAATTACATCCATGTTTGATATAATTTCCCAGGATGCATTGGTGATATGCATGTTTGATAAAATTGTTCATATAGCATTCATCATATATGTGACATGGTACAAATACGCAATGGCATAATTACATTGCATATGCACAGGGATATCGCATTAAATGGGTGTGAGTGCATGGTTGGTAAATCAACACTACATTTGGTGTTTCATTAGGTTGGCTCGGTTAAATAGGACAACGTCCAACAAAGTCCTACGGTTGATTGAAATGGTAAGGAAAATATGTGTTGGGTAATCGTTGGGATAGATCCAACCCCGGTGAAAGACCCGCCAATTATAGTCAAACATAGTCCCAATGGTGAAAGGCCATAAAAATGTCTGGGTTTGGGGAACCCGCAGTGAAACACAAAAAATCTGCTACCCACAAAAAGGCGCATGGATTTTGAATATAAAATTATCATTGTGATGTATCATCCAAAAATCTCTTGGTTTATAAACAAATGAAATTTGTTTTGAACATGATCATTGGATGTCATCCAGAATGACTAGTTTTCACACATGGGCTTAAGCGTTATGTTAGTGGGAGTCTGAGGATCATGCATGGTACATGATGAGTTAGCGCTTCATTTCATGGCATGACATGTAGGACTAGCAAGTAGAATTGGTGGCTGCCGTTGGAATGTGATTGGTGGAAATGTTGAGGGACATTGCATGTACACTTTAGGAAGGAGTAGCCCCTTGTAGGGAGGGTATTTCATCGGGCGGGCTCACGCTTATGGGAAAATATTTCGTGTAGGACATACACCGGACTAATAATTAATCGAGGTCAGACCAGAAGAAGGCTTCACATGGCCTTGATATTCATTTTGTAAAATAAAATAGTGTTAATATATGATTTTAAGAGTGTTGTAATAAACTCTTAAGGACTATTGTGACATAGTCTTGGGTAATATTTTGAGTATGGTTGAAAGGGCCTGGTGAGGATATTTTTACTCATAAATGAGTCTCGGTGAATGAGCCACGATAGTGTGGTATTGAGATATGCGATACCCATAGGTATCCCGCAGTGTCGACAAATATCAATAGGACCCTTGTGGTTCGGGGCATCACAAAATATCCCAAATTTCTTTTTCTCGACTATAATTTCCGAGATGCTTGACAATATATTATCCGTTACAACTAAATGCAACTGTAATGAAATTTCATTCATTTACCCCACTTTTGTCTTCAATATTTTCTAGTCATTCATCAATTGCTTTTAATAAATTTTCCTTTCAAACAATCATCATTTTATTTTGACCAAACTGATCCTAAAATCATTTAAAATTTACAATCATTTAAAACTGTAGGAATCTATGGATTCATCTTAGAAACCCTCTTAAAATTCTAATTTAAAGGGTAAAATAATAATTTCTACGTAATCCAAAATTTTCAGATCTCGCATGACTAAACGACTTCAATCATAAACTACACCACGTAGAGTTTCATCAAATTCTGTGGAAGTCGGAATTTCACGTATTTCGAGGCACAAAGGATAGTACAGACACTTTAAGGCATCCCAGGCTCAAGATGAGACGGTCAATCTGAGAGCTAGTCAAACAAATAGCTCAAGGAATCTAAAAGAGACATGGCAACGATGCTATTTTGAGGGAAACCAAGGTAGAAGACAAGGTGATATGGTAATCCAAGGAGCCACTTAGAATAGACAAGTGGCAAGTGAGAGAACCCTCTCACTTGACTTCTTCTCTTCCCAACCTGGCCGAGAGAGGGAAAGAGAGGGAGAAAGGAAACCAAATTTGAGAGGAAGAGTTGTATAGAGAGGCTCTACCTTTCTCAGATTTTTTCTCTGATGATCTGACATCGGGTTTGGTGAAGGTGGGAAAGTATTTCGTGATAAGAGCTACAAGAAGAGACTAGAATCGGGAGTTTCATGTAAACTCCTCCAAGAGGTATGTCTTCTCTACTTTGGTTATTTTCTACCCTAAGGGTCAGGTGGTGGCGTCGTCTAAGGGAGGTGTGCCTGGTTGCATTTTGAACCAAGGGAAGTTACCCTTTGATCATACGATTGGTTGGATTTAGGACTGATTTTTGGTAGGAAATAAAGGAATTAGGTGAAGAGTCCTCAGTAAATTGTAGCCACACGTGAACTTGATGTTAGGCTTTTGAATTTCTCATAAACTAGACCACCGAGCTCAAGTTATGGTCCGTTTGACCTCGAACATTATAGTGGAAGGGTTGTCCAACCTGGTCTGGCCCAAATGGGTCCGCCTTGCCAGGTCAGTCTCGGGATGGCCTCGCCTGTACTGGTCCGCCTTGACCAGGTCGGGCCACTGGGTCTACCCGGATGAACCGTCTCTGGCCAGGGTCATGCATGACCTCCAACTTTGGAAGGTCATAACTTTTTCGTCCGAACCCGCTTTTCTAGTGTTCTAAGACTATAGAAAACTCATTGAGTCAAGATTCCATCCGTATGCTCCGTGAGGGCAATGGTTACTAGAACCGACCGAAAAGGGCTCTCGCAGTCGGGTAGGTCACGAGTAGAGCCGCCTATTCATATGTGACCTCCAACTGAGGAAGGTCATAACTTCTTCATCCGAACTTCGCTGGGGTGTTCTAAACTCTATGGAGCCTACCGAGTCAAGATTCCAGCCATATTCCCGTGGAGGCAGTGGAGGAATGAGCTAGCGGAAGGGGCTCTTGATAGGTCGTAGGTCAGTCGTACGCTTCTTATTCACGTAGGACCTCCAACTTCTCTAAGGTCATAACTTCTTTGTCCGAACTCCGTTTTAGGTGTTCTTGCACTCTACAAAAACCCCCATTGAGTCAAAATTCCAGCCATGTGCCTGTGGAGGGCAGTGAGTGATCATAACCTTACTGAAAACTTGTGTTTTGCACCAAGTGTGTAGGTTGTTCGGTTGTGTCGATGCAAATAGCCAGGTTTTGACATGACCATTGCACGACATGTTGTAGGATATTGTATTGGATAGGAATTTCCATGCATTAGCCTAAGGAAGGTTATATGACATCAATTGTTTAGCCATGGATTAATGAAACGTAAAATGAATGGAATGAGAATGGGTTTGGGAGGTGTGAGGCCGGGAATGGCTAGGCATCTCACCTAAAGAAAGGGGACATCGTGTGACGGCTTAATCGCCCTGACAGTCCATGGCTCAGAGTGGGACCGCCAATCCGGGATTTGTTGATAGACTGAAATTGTCCATGTGTTTTACTGGCATGCTATTGTTTGAATTGAATAGCAAGTGTTATTTGTGAAGAATGATAATTGTTAATGCATGCTAATTGATGTGTTAACATGAATGGCTCAATTATAAGGAAATATAATCGGGTAATATTTATTGAAATCGATATATGAATTGGCATCATTGCATTCATGTGCACGATTACATCAAGGCCGAATGTGTGGGTGCACAGATGGTTGTTCACCAACTCAGGACCGTGGTGATGAGCTTGTATTGGAACGACGTCCAATAAAAGACTCATGGTTCGCATCAGGTATGTGTCAGCAAAGCAAGAAAGGTCGCATCCCACATGTCAAAGGCTTGAAATTTGGGTGTAAGAGACCCGTGGAGATATCCAAAAGTTTAGTATGGGTGTAAGAGACCCGTGGCGTGAGCCAAAAGTTTATACGAAAGTGTGTAAGACCCGGTGTTACCCTCGAAGTTCTGCAGGGTGTAAGAGACCCAAGGTAATCCGAAAAGCTCAAGGTTCAAAAGAATACACATGGTTATGGTTAATACATAGACTTCAAGTCAGGTGATGAGAGCCTGGATTTGACTCGAGATTGGGTCGCTTCATCACACTTGCATCGGGTACAAAGACAGACTCAAGAAAAAGTCATTGGTACCACAAATGATGGCTGTCACACTTGGCATGTGCATGTGCGAGGGAGTCCGTGATGACTCCAGGATATGGGCATGACGAATATTCTCATGGCGATACGACATTCATGTAGACTCTTTCACTTGGATGTGTATGGGTTGGTTTGATCACTGCATTAGCACTTAGGTGGGGAGTAACCCTTGTAGGAGATTATCACTACTGGACTTTACTCACCCCATCGTGGGACCCCTTTCAGGTACACGAGAAGATGGTGCTCCTTAGAGGCCGGGATTATGAAGCGAGCCGGACAGTGGCCTTGATTCATGTTTTGTGTATATATTAGAATGAACTAGTGTTAATATATGTTTTGTATTAAGAGTCATGTAATAACTCTTGAATTATAGAATGTATGCTTTTGTAACCTACATGGACGCAGTATGGATGATGGGCTCTATTGGTTCATCTTATTACGTGCTGGTCTCATGAAATGAGACACACAAGCCTCACAAAGTTGATCTGCGGGTCAACCCGACCCCCGGGTCAAGGCATCACACATCTCTCTTCAAATTGGTATGATATTATTCACTTTGAACCTTATCCATCATGATATTTTTTTAGGCTCTACCCAAAAGACCTTATACCAATTGAGATATTGTTCATACTTATTAACTTAGATCCTCCCTATCTCTAACCAATGTGGGACTTTGAAAGCACACCTAATAAAATCATCAGAATGTGGAATTTAAAGTGGAAGCGTTCAAACGTGATTTGACCATGATTAAAGATAAATCACTAGTCCTACATTTAGTTTTCCAAATTAACACATAATATTCCCTTAGATTTTTCCTTTCGGACTAACTTTCTCCAACAATTTCTGATAGTGAGATATCGGACCAACTTGTGACTCGGGGAAGCTAGTCCTACAGTTAGTCTTCCAAATTAACACATATTCTCTTTGAGTTTTTTATTTGGATTAACTTTCTCTAATGATGAAGATATTAGTTTCACGGATATATCGATACTTAGATTTTACTTATATATCATATATATTGAGGATATATCAAGGATATTTTACATAAATATCAGAATTCTCAAAAATTATTCAAAATTAAAAATATATTTAAGTTACATATCAAAAATTATTTTGAAAGCATAGGGAATGAGAATATCAACGAGATTTTATTTTTTTTTCTTTTACTATATTTATATTTGTTTATTAAAAAATAAATTTATTTTTATTAAAATATATTTAATCACATTTTAAAAATAAATTATTTCTATATGATTTATACAAAATATTTTATTCAAGAGTTAATTTTTAAAATTTGGTAATTGTAATAACAACGTAAAATAAAATACAATACTTTTTATACATTTATATATTTATATTTAGTTATTATAAATGGTTAAAAATATTCATAAATTTATTAGAAAAGCATCCATAAATAATAAAGACAATATATAAAATATTTGCACTTTATATAATAAAGATTAACTTAGCTTGTAGAAAGAGAGCTGCGTCTATACAGTTTTGGGCAGTGTTCGAACCCCCCCAACCAAACTCATTTTGTGGGTTTGACTGCCAGCTTGATCGACATATACCAAAATTTTGGGAAATATCCCAAAAATCGATAAAATGTTGATATATCAATGAAATATCGCCAATAATTGCGATAAAATGCTGAAATTTCTGTTGACTAATTATTGATGGGATATATTGTATCGACCTTCATCGACACATGATATATCCCCAAATATCGATCAAATTTTCGGATTTCAAACTCAATCTTTCTCTCACAATTTCGATGATAAGATATCTGATCAACTCGTAACTGGGACTATAACCACCCACACTTAAAACCTTATTATCATAACAGAGCAAGAAGCGAAAGAATTAAGAGAAATGGATTCTGTATTGATTATTACACTACAAGAATTCACAATATCGACAAAATTACCGACTGATTAAATTGCTGGTATCACCGACTAATATCGACTTAACAAAGCATACATTTTTTCCACATTTTTGCTACCATTTAATGACAGACATTCCACGGAAAATTTACATGCACTTGGTACCGTGAGGTAATTTTCCGCTATATATAGCGCCAACTTTTAGGTACCATTTACCGATTAATACCTACTTTAAAATTATCGATTTTAAGTGTTCCGAGGTAATTTTCCATTTACCAACTACCTACTTTAACATTACCTACTAAGTGTTACGTAGGTAAATTTTATCTTTGATACTTTTTGAAATATTTATCTTAATACTTGATATTATTAAATATAAGTAGTAATTATAATAATATTTTAAATTTTATAAAATGAAATAATTTTAATGTTTAAACTTAATATATCCAAAAGAATTAAAATTAATTATTTTATTCTAACCGATATAGAGCAGTATATATATATATATATATATATATATATATATATGCTTATTTTGGTAATTAATATAACAAGTCGATGAAATTATATATATAATATTTTCAATTTATCTAACATTAGTCATCATGTTTTCAGTGGATCCTCCATGTTTTCCCAAGTCTGTCCGGAGTTCAAAACCCTTGAATACATATTTTTCTTGATTGCAAACTAAAAATACGACGGACTTTCCGTAGGTAAATTACCTAATAATTTTGTCAGGTATTTCGCCCTCTATTTTCGTAGATTTTCCTCAACTTTACTCTACCATTTTTCCACAATTTATCGACGGAATTCCGTAGGTAATTTACCTACTTTATTGATTTTCCAACAGAATTTATTTACCTACGCCAATAACAACCTACGAATATAAGTTGTTTGGGACTCAGAGATAATTTTAATTACCGATTTTAATTGTTTATATTACCTACTGCACTTTCCGTAGGTAATTGTCAATTTGTTGTAGTAGCTACTTAGCAAATAAATAGATAGCCGAAATAATAACCGTCCAACCAACAATAAAAGCAATGGCATGTCACTTCTAAACCTTAACATGCTAAAAAAATATCGCAACCCTAATACTCCCCCTCAAAATGTGCTATCAAATGTCTTTCACAACATCTTGGAGAGAAGAGGAAATAAGATGGGAGCCGGCGAAGGCTTGGTAAAAATATCAATTAATTGATTTTGAGTCCGTATAGGCATCAATTTGACTAGCCCTTGGTATATCTTGTCCCGAACAAAATGACAATCAATCTCAACGCTAGATACACTCATGGTACCAAAGATGGTGGCAATGTGTAGCAAATCGTTGTCACGAAACAATAATGCAGAGGATGATACGTGTATAAAAAAGTAAAAAAGAAGCTGGCGTATCCAAAATAACTTGCTAGATGTACAACCATAAAGCCAAGCAGACGAGCAAGATGGTGGATCGCTTCGCATTCCACGAAATGAAGGATCACCAGGAAGACACAAAACTAGTAAAGCTGACTTCCTAGTGTCCTGACAAGAACGCCAATCAAGATCGGAAAAGGTTTGCTGAACCATTTCTATTGTACTATCCACATTGCTAAATGGAAATATATTATGATGGTCTACTCTATTAGTTGATGATCCACTTGGATCAGGGTCTCCATGCCAATACCATTACTGGTAACTCTTATTGATTCCATAGAAAAATAGATGTTCTATAATTCTTTTTTGATTAGTATAAGATACCATATTTCCAATACCCTAACATTATGACATTTAATGAAGTTTTTGTTTATGGAGTGTTGTAATGCAAATGCAATAAAGCTTTCAACCATCCACATAATCCTTTGATCTCCTATCTTTTAACATCAAAGTATATCCATTATACGTAGAAGAGATAGATGAAATTGTTATTCCATATCCAACAAATAAACTTATCAATAACTAATTTATTAATAACCTCAAAATATATAAGCAACAAATTACAGACTGAAGCAAAAGAATGGAAGAGAAAGAAATAAAATACAAGGATGAATTAAAGGAAAATAGCAAAGAAAAGCACTCAAAAGCATCAAACAAAATGCAATGGGAACCTAAACACATGGGAACCAAAATAATGGCTGAAAAGTAAGACAAGTAAAATTGAAGTTGATTTTGGTATAAGAAAACTAGTTGAACCAAAGTAGCTTTTAGCATATTTAATAGTTTTCACCAATTTTTATATAAATTTAAAAGATAATTATATAAATAGCAAGAGGAATTTAAAATAAAGGGTAAAAGGATATATTTTAAAATGCAAAACTTGACTGAAAAATCATTCTAAAGTTTCATATAGACGTGTTAAAAACCTTTTTCCTAATACACTTGTTTTATGGTTATTCCAAAATAGGTTTTCATTTTCACTGGGAAATAAGTTGAGATAATTTATTATAAGCCACCACAATGTTACCAAATGAAGAAGAAAGTAGGAGAAAATTTCAAATGAAGTCCGATCACAAGAATCAAAAGTTGATTTAGTTCATTTGCAAAGCATTGATCTTTGTCACATAAAAGAAAGTGCATAACTTCTTTGAGTCCCATATGAAAATCAGGCAGCAAAAACTCTCTAAGTCACCAATGTACGTACTCTTCACTTACTTAGTATGCAAAATCAACAAGAATCCATCTTAGTTAATTTTAAAACAAAAGGAGGACTTGAAATCAAGGATAGAGGTGATGCATTTTAGGGCCAAAATTTCCTTCAATTTATATGAAATAGTATCAAGAGCACAAAATCATACCATACCTCAAAATACTAAGATAAAAAAAAAACTTAAGAATTATATATTTTTTCTTTGAAGAAACATAACTAAATGAAATTTTCTATTTTTCTCAAAAAATATATTTTTTAGAAGTATTTAGGACATTATTAAAAAAATATATTATAAAAGTACTATCTGGCTTACATTCAAACGTTTACCAATTATTCTTGAAAAAATTATAGTATTTATTTATTTATCTAAATTATTTGCAAATGGGGACTCCATTATGTATTTGGTCCACATTCAAACGAGGCATCATATATAAGAATTAAATTCTCCATTTTGGTCAAATCTAAATAGAACATTAATAACATTCAGCCACCCAATTCTAAAAAATGATGACATTGTCATTTAGTATGATTAAATGATGAACCTCATCAATAAGATTTAATTTAGTGGTTAAAAGGTTGGATGGGGCATAAGGAAGTAGAGGTGGGAATATGGGTTGGCCCACTTTTGCCCACAATATTTGAGGGTCAGGGTCGATATGTAGCCCAATAGCCACAACCTATCACTAGCCCGAAGAATTACTAGGGCTTAGTCAGCCATCCCGGCTTAGTACATTTTGCCTATTTTATTTTACGATTCTTAAATGATTATATAATATTTTTAATTGTTAAAACATTAGTTTTGATTAGAAAATAGAAAATAGTTGTTTATAGAAAAATAATAGTTATTAAACAATTATTTTTAATAAAATAAAATAATAATAGCATGGTACAATATAAAATAAAATAAAGATATATAAATATAACTAAAATAATTTATTTTATATAATCTTTTAAGAATATAAGAATAAATTATAAGTATTTCAAAGAAAGCTTTATTTTATAAAATATAAAATTTATAAAATTGTTAATTATTATTAATTTTAATTTTTGAATGTTTGGCCCATTTGCTCACGCCGATGTGGACTCCGTTGACTCACTCAAAGTTAGGCCCAATAAAGGGAATAATTGGCCCAACTCATTTGGGCCTTAGCGCTAATGGTGGTTCAAACCCATTTGGGTCGAAATGCACTTGTTTCCGATCGTAGTTCGACTGATTTCATACAATGTATTCAATATAAAATATCATTTTTGGGAGCTTCTCTTTGCTTTTTATATGTAATTATGTATAATATTATATGTAACAACTATGTGTCAATAAAAGAAAATGCCTATCAAAAAATAAAATGTAACAACTATGATAATTTCTAATTTATAAACTTTAAAATAAAAATTATAAGACACGCTTTAAAAGACAATTGCGCTTTAAGACAATCAATCCATGTCTCTTCAATATGATCAATTTTCAAGAAGGCTTATCAAGGACTACTTTCTATGGGATTTCTAGCAACCTAACAAAGGACTACTTGTGTTATCGCTTTGCTATAAACATTGTGATGTCGAGTTTGGATTAGATTACCGGTTGTTAATATTTGATAAATGCCAACAGAAAGCAAGTTGTCTCCAAGGGTGGGAAATATTCAACAAGTTGATGTAAATAATGCCTTTTTGAATGGGGAGCTACATGAAGATGTCTTCATGACTCAACCGGAAGGTTTTCTAGATGGCAATAAACCTCAACATGTTGTAATTACAAAGCTCTATATGGATCAAGGTGCTCTAAGAGCTTGGTTTGAAAAGTTAAGAGGTGCTGGAGAGCATGTTTTCGTAATTCCGTGTCCGATACTTCCTTATTTTATACCATAAAATGGGAACCTACTACTGTTCATAGTGTATGTTGATGACATCCCTATCACTGGGAGAGTTCAAGATGTTGATTAGTTACACAGATTAAATCACCGCTTGTCTTTAAAACTGGGGCCTGTTAGCTACTTCCCTTTGCTTCAAGTAAGCAGAATTCACACTTTGAGTCAATCCAAGTATGCACAGATCTCCTCTCTACTCCGATTAAACATGGCGCATTCAAAAACCATGCTTTACCGCAATGATCTGAATAACAACTTATCTCTTATCGATAGTGCAACATTCGATCAACCTCTATATAGAAGCACCGTGAAACCCCGTAAAATCCAAATTTTGAAAAATGGTAAATGGTACTTCGTCAAAAACATGAATTTTTCTAGATCTCGGATGATGAAACGGACTTCACCGTTGAAATCGTCTCATGAAATCTAGTCACCACGTCGAATTTCGTCAAATTCTAAGACATACGGAATTTCACGTTTTTCGAGGTATAGGGTGTCGGATGACACATGGCATGGTTAAGGGGATGTCACATGGCACCCTAAGAGAGTGACACATGGCAAGATCCATGTGATGCACTTGAATATGTGGCTCACAATTAGCCACAGGATGGATGATGCAAGAAAGGGAAATAAGAAATAAAGAAATAAGGAAGGAAAAATCAGGCACCACATAATTATAAGAAAAACACTTATCATAATCTGGCATTAACTCGTCGTCAGATGTGTTATATGTCATCATAACTTCCTAGTCATATATGTCATCTACGTGTTGTCAAGGTAGGTGTATCGCCAACCTTGACATATATAAAATGTTAATGAATGTGTTTTTATTAATCAATATAACTTCTTTCTATCACTCATAATAGGTCAAGGCTCAGGTTCAAATAACCGCGGTTTCTTTAAAAATATGTCAAGGTAAGGATCTTCCACCATATATTATAAATTTGAATTAGAAGCATATGCCATGATAAATTTTGAAAAATTTAAAAATAAGCTTTAATGTTGCAAATGAAGAAGCATGATGCAAAATAACTTGTCAAGTATTGAAAATCGGGTCGCTAATTTAAACACTTATTACAAAATATACCTTGTTTTCGTGAATCAAGACTTTATCTTGTTAACCACAATGCACCATATAAATATGCAGATGTAGCTATTAAAACACATGTACATATATTGTGTTAATTTGAATTAAGTTGTCCTCCTTCAATATACAAACAAAATAATATATTCAAAAGAGAAGCTAAACAACTTTACTAGAATAAAAGATACCAAAAGATAATGTAAATCAAGTTCTATATATAATACATACATCAAAAAATAAAAAACTCAGAACCAATAGATAAATTATACAACAAAAATATTAATAACCCATGTATGTATATACATCTTTAATTTTCTATGAAAACCAACTTGAGTCTTTCACTAACCTCGACCTATAGCCAAAAAATAACAAAAACAATGACAATAATTAGTTATTAGTTGAAGATGAAATCCATGTAATAAAATCTTAGTAACTACAATGTCTCAATCTTACCAAATAACAACTGTACAACCAAAAATATTAGTAACACATTCGTATATACATCTTGAAATCTCTCAGAAAATATTATCTTGAGTCTTTCATTAACTGACACTGCACTAAATAAAATAAGGAAATAAAAAATGATATTAACTAATTATTGGTATAAGATGAAACCCATGTAATAAAACTTAAGAACTACACAAACTTTAATCTTACCAAAAATAACAATTATATAACCAAAATATTAATAAACCAGATGTGCCACATCTTCAATTTCTCTTTGCAAAAACCAATGGAGCTCATGTATAATTAGAAAATGCATGTATACATATATAATGTGATAAAACTTCCATGAACCTATACGAGTTTTGGGTTTGGGGTGTTTGAGTTTTTCTTCTCATAATGAAAACCTTCTTTGAGTATGTCTAAGTAGGGGTTTTCCCCAGTTTATTTCGCCATTCAATGGCTAGTATTTGGTTTAAGGGCTGTAAATGGCCATTTTGCTCAATATGGACTGTGTTGTCGAACTGAGAAGGCGTTATGTTGTTTTCAGTTTAGGACTGAGTGTAGTGAAAATCTCATGTAGTTCGCCGTCACAGAAGAAAATTTTTCGCGACCACTGCTCATGGGTTCAATTCTCGCACCACTAATATTCATGGGTGCGAAAATTCTTCCGCTTTGTTTCATAACTTCTGACGACCATAACTTCTTCGTCCGAACTCCGCTTGAGGTGTTCTGGACTCTGCGAGCCCATTGAGTCAAGAATCTATATTTATGCATGTGGAGGACAAGTGGGCTTCACAACCTTGCTGAAATTTGAAAGTGGTGAACCTGGACCATTCAAACCAGCTTTCTTTTTTCAAGTCATTTCCTTGTTTCCTGAGACCATCTAGTTATTTCATAACAATCTAATAAGAGAATACAAAGAGTCTAGAGCATAACAGAGCATACATGGATAAGTGATACGATATGAAATACTTGAAAATGCTATGCAAAGAGAAGAATGAATGACAGGAATATGTAAATGATATGAATATATGAATACATCAATGAAGATAAAAGTATAAGATGAAAGATAAGTGATAAGACAAAGACAAAATATGAACGTATATGAAAGCATATATGAAAACATATGACAGTATATGATATGATAGTAAAAGTATAAGTCTTGTACTCATACGGGAGATATGAAAGATGAGATAGAAAATTGCCATAATATGAAAATAAAGATATGATATGAAAGTATTGGCTTTAAGCCACAAGAAAAGTATGTAGTTATACGAAGCACAAAGTATATGATAGAATCAGAACGTACAAATGTATATGAAGTATACGAATAGTACAGGATGACAGTCTATGAAAAGTACAAGATGAAAGCATATAACATGAAAGTATACGATAGTATAAGTATGAATATGAAGAATGAAAAGTATAGTACGGGCGTGTGGGGCTTCATTACATGAAATATGACATGATATATACAATACTATAAGAAATGATATATGTAATAGTACATGGAATGCAATAAGTCATAGAACGAAAAGATGAGAAGTATAGGAATATGTATATATGAAAAGTATAGATATAGCACATGCCAAAGACATAGAATAGAGACATGACTTGCAACATGAAAAAGACTAGTAAAATGCATATGAAAAGAGTAGATGCATATAATACGAACCATATGGAAGGAAATAGACAAGATGATAAGTGTTAGATATATGTTATGAGTCAGATAAGTATAAGAATCATGTGTATGTTTTGTGATGGTCACTGTTGTGGTCGTCCATGCTTATGTTCCCACTAAGTGTTAAGCTTAGCACGGGTGTTCAATCCGTGTAGGTATCGAAGTGGAGGCAAGAGGGCAAGACATCCCACATCAGCAGTACAGGCCATCTCAGAGATAGATGCTCACCATCACAAGTCAAATCTCGATTTTTGTATAGTTTTTGTATATGTATAGTTTTGTATAAGTTGAACACTCCAATGAAGGAGTATGAATATATTTTGTATTCCGCTGCTACATAATATATTTCATAGTAATTATACATATATAAGTAAATGGGACTCAGGTATATGTGTACTAGATTTTGATGAATACCAATACGATGGTATTTTATTGGTATATGTATATGATTTTTTTTTATTACAAAAATTGTGTATCAGAATTGGGCCCATAACCCACAGGTATAGGTTTCATCTCTGAGAAGATTAGTATAAAGAGTCCCAATTCGAAAGTGACACTGCCGACATCCTTAGGAAGCAATGGCTCAAAGTTGGGGTGTTACAATATTGCCATTAAGAGAATAGGTAGCATCAAAACTCCAATTAATCCCTAAATAGTATGAGTAACTCCAAAACTTGTCTTTCTACGCTTGGTGCCTTGAATTTGAGGAGAATGAACCATAATCAAAAAGTTGTTTTAACAAACTTATAAAAGCTAAAATTGTAGGAAAGCAAACAAGAGCAACACATTTTCATGTAATGGAATTGTAATGGCTCTAAAGAATCTCAAATTATACCACATGACAACTCCATTTGAGATCCATTATGAAAAACCTAATAACTAATTATTTTAACCATCACACAATTCACACTTTTTCCTCAATAAGTCATAAGAAATCCACATGAATCTAATTACAATTATATCCACATGAATCCTCTAAAATCTAGATACTATATTACATGCTTGATTAAAAGAGACAACATTATCAATAATATAATTACAATGACAAATAAAAAGATGAAATATTACCATTTTTTCACCTTCAACTTAGTATATTTTTTTATTCCTATATTAGACAATTTCAAAGGAAAAGAGATAAAAGAATACCAATTTTAAAATAAAGAACGAAACCATATATGAGAAAAGAAACATAAAAATAGAAAAGATATCATTAAAATTAAAAGGCAAATAAGAATATTTTGGATTCTATTGCCTAAAAAATGATAAAAGTCAAAAAAAGAAAAGAAATAAAATAGAACAACAAACAATCGACAATCTTTCTACCTCCTAAATTTAACAAAAATCAAAAAGCAAAAATATTATTCAAAAGAACAACGAAAAACGAAGAAAAAAGCAAACAAGAAGTGTTGAATCGAACTCAAAATTTTCCAAAGAAGAAAAAACCAATCGAAATCAAAAACCAAACTAAAAATAGGAAACCAAAGCAAAACCAAAAATAAAGAAATCATCAAGTGTATAGCAGGTCAGTGAAGATACCTGCCTAGGCCCTTCACATATTTAACAACTTGGAACCGTACGAGGTTGTTGCCTCCTTCTTCTTGCCCCTCCTCATTGTCATCATTTTTCTCACCCTCATTCTTGTTCTGCTTCTTCTACAACAAAGACTAGGAAGAAGAACCTATTTGATAAACCCAATGAGCAAGTCATTCCCAAATGTGCATAGGGAAGGAGAGAAACCATTTTATAAGAACCCAACAAACATATCATTATGAAAAATAAGAATGTAAGAACTCAAAAATCCTAACCTACCTAATTTTATATCCGAAGGAGAAAACTGCTTTTCTCAAACCTAGCCTACCCATTTCAAGAAGATATATAAAAACTCCAAACCCCAATTTTCACCTTCCAGATTTCAAAAAGAAATCCTTTTGTAATAGTGGCCATATTATAAAATCAAACTAAAGAACCCTCTTGAAATGTGGAAACCAATGTCCAACTATTAACTAGATTTCGATTGAGTAGAGAAATAAAACGAAGATTTTGTTAGGTTAAGGTTTAGAGCAAAGAGTTTGAAACCCTAAGCTCTCAAAACAAATATGGGTTTTTAAGAAATGAGAAGAGTACTTAATAGTAGGATAATATGATATCTTGACTTATAAATCCTTAAGTCATTTAATATCATTATATTAGAATTGATGATAATATATATATCTAAAATCATACTTTGCTTATAATTTTATGTCAAGTTAATATATTATAATAATTTTCACCATTTCAAATTACACATATGTCAAGGCATTATAGTATAATGAATTATATAAGTTATGGTTCTTATTAAACACATACAATGACATATATTACCTAATGTCAACAAAAATATGTCAATATAAAATTTTTTCTTGTAGTGGTAAACATGTGACTTGAGGAAAGGGGGAGGAAGCTTCCTCCCTTGACCAATTCGGTCAATGGTGATCCAAAGGGGGGAGAAAATGCCAAAGAAAAGAGAAAATGAGAAGAAAAGAAGGTGAAAAGAAAAGGCGAGAAAATGAAATGAGAAGAAATGATGAGAAAGAGAAAAGCAAAAGGAAAGAAAAGGGAACAAAGAAAGAACAAAAGAATCTGTGAGAATGAAATGAGAAAGGATGAAAGAGAAAGTAAAAAGGAAAGAAAGGGACCAAAGAAATAACAAAAAGAGTTCGAGAAAGGGGAAGGAAAGAGAAAAGGAAAGGAAAAGGAAATGAAAGAGAAAAGGAAAAGGGAGGATTTCCCGCTGCTCGACAAATAATCTGATCATCCGAGTACTAAAGTTGTTAAGGCCACATCTATGTGTGGATTAAAAACTTGGAGTTTCGACGAACTCCATAAGGTAGAGGATTTTCCAATTGGTTTACTTTGAGCATAAAGGCCATAAAATAGTATGGGATGTTTATGGAGGCCATGAGGAGCTGGCGAAATTTAGTTCCAAAATTCGGGACTCCATGCGTAGATTTATGCTCGGTTTTCTACACACCCGTGACCATTGTGGGTCAGTTTGAGCCCAAGATTTGATGTCTCGGTCTGGGGCTTGTTTGTGATGAAATGATGTATGGATGCATAGAAATAAAACCTGCTCTTGCTCAGGGAGGGACCATGAGGTACCTCACTGATGGGTCCAAGAGGGACCTTATCAGGTATTATCGCTTATATGAATAACATGTCAGGTGAAGAGTATCATGTTAATATATGTTATTTGATGTATTAACATGGATTGCATGGATGTAATGAGGTTTATAATTGTCCATGGTATTAATGTTTCATGTAAATACTATATACATGTAACATGAAGGAAAATGCATCGAGATCATGCATTTCATATGCACTCCACACATCACGCCGAGTCATGGGTGCATGGTATCGGTGATTCACCGTTGTTGAGAATGGGTCGAGCTCGAAATGGGACAAAGTCCAAGTTTGATAGACTCACGATGTAAATTCGATCAAAATTATATTGCCTTTGGGTGGAGCAAGTTGAGGTAAATCCCAGGTGAATGACCCAAATGTTATTCTACTAAGTAGACATGAATCTCTACATGTAAGTTCGTTGCAATGTTGGAAATGAATGCGGCGTCCGTGGTGAAACCAAAACTGCGGGCCTACAAAAGAAAAAGAAATCATAAATGGATAAATTAAAATCGAGTGTATTGTCCAATGGTTTAAGTCATTGGTTAAATACTAATGGCTAGTTTCACACTTTGGCAATTAAGGTGGGGAGTTTTAGACTTAGTTGTGAGCATGAGGGGTCACATCTCATGCATGACATGGAACATTTCATATAATGTTGCATAAATTGTATGAAATGTGATTGATGTTTATGTACGCCATTGCATGTGCATTTTAGGCGGGAGTAAATTCCTCACAGAAAACTTCATCAAGTGCTCACCCCATCGTGGGACCCCTTTAGGTACAACTTTCTGCAAGGTGCTTTGACCGGGCAGATGGTCCAAGAGAGATGAGAGCCGAATGCGGCTTGTTTGCTTGCCTTGTATTATATTCGAAAGAGAACTAAACATGTATACTCTTGCTGTATAAAAGGACCTGGTGAAATGGACTCATGGTTAAATAGTCTATCTTATATTTTTATATTTGCAATTAAATATGTAGAATCCGGTCCTCAATAATGAGTGATATCGGGATTCCGATATTTACAAGCTTCCGCAAGTTGACGGGTAGTCAACGGGACCCCCGAGATAGGGGTGTCACAAGCACTGTGGGAGCCCTCCAATATCTAACTTTAACTCGCCCTGACCTAGCCTTTTCTGTCAACAAGCTTAGTCAATTTTTAAAGGCACCTACTGTACTCATTGGGGAGCTTGGAAACGGATCTTGAGATATATAAAAGGAATATTCCCATATGGTCTTACCTTCACCTTTCTCAAACATGAATCTAAGGCTATTATGATGTTGAATAAAGGGTGAAAGCCTAGATGACAGAAGTCCGTTAGTGCATCTATGTCTTCCTTAGTGTAATCTTATCATATGAGCTCGCAAACAAGAAGTTGTGGCAAGGTCTAGCACCGGTAATGAGTACGCAGCCCTCTCCAATGCAGCTACTAATTTAATCTAGATTCAAAATTTGCTGCGTGAAGTTGGTATTTCTCTTTAGTCCCAAAATTTCCACCCTATCCTTGAGGACAAGGGGTTTTGAGCTTTAGCCAATCCCGTGTTTCATGCTCGCACAAATATATTGAATTTGATGTCCTTTTTTTCACAACGAAGCCAAAACAAACTCGTAGGTCAGTACATTCCCACAAAGCTCGGCCAATTAGATATCTGTAACACCCCATTCCGAGAGAGTGTACAAGGCATGATAATCGTAGGTGTATAAGAAACAAGTGTCATATTGTAGTATTTTCAGACTAAAGTAGGAAAATGAAAGTTTATGGTAACCCTAATCGGTATTAAACCGTGGTACACTGCTATTTAGCAAAGATTATGTAAGGTATAATTAAGCAGAGATGGGCCACAATGGCAAATAAATAAGTTACAATTGCAAAATTAAAGAGATGAGGGCTATTTGCAATTAAAGTGAAATGTTAAAATATAGAAATGGAAAAACAAAAGCCAAATGATATTTTCGGGTCTCATTTCACTCTTCTGCTGGGGTTCAGGTTTCCTATGGAGTATAAGAGAGAGCCAAGAGGAGGAAGAGAAGGAAGAAGAAGGAGAGAGAAGTCCAAAGATCAACGCAGGTCGTCTAGGAATCAAACACATTTTGGATTCCTAGGCCAGCAAGGAGAATAGATGCTCCTGGTTTAGGGTCAGGTACAAAGATCACATAAACCTTTGCACTGTCAAGCAGGAGAGTAAAACCCCAAATCAGAGAAACAGACATGGAATCATCAAATTTGTGTGGTTTTAAAATAATTGGTGACCTAGGTTGAGTTCTTGGATTTTCACCTAGGGTTTTGTGGTTCGAGATTCCATAGCACCAATTCGTGTTTGGGAGTTACTTTTTTGATGATTTCCATGATAATTCTTGGAGGTGTTATGAGAATTATAGAAGTTGTATGGAGAGAATTGTATAAAGAGGCAAAAAGATGCAAATCAGCTTTAAGGTGTACGGCACACGATGTAAGTGTATTTAAGACACCCCAACAGAAGGCAAAGTGTACCTATGACACAACAGGTGCACCTAAGACACCCCACCGCACGTGCAATGCACTCTGAGATAGGTCCGGTAAAATTTTAAGACATGTGTCCCAAAATGCCCGTAATGCTATGTTTTTGTATAATTAAGCCCATTCAGACACCGATAGTTTCTAGAACCTTATTAAATGATTGATAGGTTCGACAAGATCGGGACTCGACGGAAATCATGACTCACACTACGGTTACATTCGTTGAGTGTGATTAAGTGCTATGAAGTATGTTAAGTTACGTAATTACGTAGGCAATTGGTCATTTGTCGATTCGTTGAGGATGAGGTTAAAAGCAAAGGCTGGGAATAGTGTGGAACTATGTCGCTTTTAGCAAGCAAAGAGGTGAGTGTTCTAAACTCATTTTCCAAATACTAGTGTATTATTATTATAATTATAAATTGTTTTGCATCGGTATTTCATGGTTTTGATGTCAAACCATTTTCAAGAAGCAAGCAATGAGTTAGAAAGCAAGCAAATGGTTTTGATTTAAACCATAATTGAAAAGCAAGCAAATTGTTTCGATTTAAACCATAATTTAAAAGTAAGAAAGAAGCAAGTAAGCAAATAGTTTTGAATAATTAAACCATTTTTCAAGCAAGCAAGCAAGCAAATGGTTTTAAATTGTAAAACCATTTTACAAAAAGCAAGCAAGTAAGCAAATGGTTTTGAATAATTAAACCATTTTTCAAGCAAGCAAGCAAGCAAATGGTTTCAATTTGTAAAACCATTTTTCAAAGAGCAAGCAAAAAGAATGTTTGTGAAAACAGGCCTTCCCTAGTTCTAAGCAAGCATACCGGTCAGAGGTATTCCGTACGTGCATGCTGGAGTTAGGGTCTCATACATGCATTTTATTTGCCCGGCCTAAACTCGGGACATACATCATGCATTTAAAGGAGACCGCTGCACGTACAGAGTATATAAGGTTATGAGCTCTAACTAAATTATGGTGATGGCATTACTCTAAGTCAATTCCACCATATTCACGGAAAGGTGATCATTCTGACAAAGGTCCTTCCACCTACGCTGAGCACGGTGTTCCCGTGTTCACTAGGGTACAAAGAAGCAAAATAAAGCCTGGGCGGGCTGGGATGTTTTATAAGCACATACAATTTTGAAAAAAATCAACCATTGCCCCCGGTCGCCTGTGCTTCGAAGAGTTTTAGCAAACCATTGGAGCCTGTGGTCCCGCTTTAGATTTCAAACGATCGGTCGAGCCAAGCTCCCGTGGGATTTTAAAATTCAACTGGCCGAGCCTGTGCTCCCGTTAAAGCATGCGCTGAGCCCAAGCTCCCTGCTTTTATGAAAAAGTTTTGAGAAACTTTTTAAAGCAAAGGTTCAGGAAAGGCCTTGTTTTCTGCTAAAGATAAAGCAGCAAGCAAGAGAAATTTTGAGAAGTTTTATAAACTTCTGCCAAGCAAGCAATAAGAGTTTTATAAGCTTTAAAGAAGAGCAGCGTTGCTACAAGCAGTTAAAAGTTTTGAGTAAACTTCTTTTAAAAGCAAGCAAGTACAAAAGCAAGCAAGCAAAGAAAATAGAATGTTGAAAGCAAGGAAGCAAAGTAAAGCTTCTCGAAAATATTTGTAAAATAAAGTTTTACAGCTTTTGAGGTGTTTCCTAAAAGCAAAACCTTATAAAAAGACACTCACCGAGCTCATTTAGCTCATTATTTGTATTTTAAAACTATTTTCCGCGACAGTACGCAAGACGAGCATAATAGGATTTCTCCCGACATTGTAAAGGCGTCAGAAATTAAGAATATTATGTAAGAAAAGACTTTGAATATGTATAATGGAAACATATGTACATAGAGTAGTTTTGTGAGAATGTGTTGGTATACTGTTGCCATATTTTTTGATATAGTGAAATTGGATGTCTAAGGTGATTTGGAATTATACTAGGTGCAAATTGGCCATGTCGGTTTTTCCGTCGTTAAGATTTTACCAAATCCTAAGTCATAAATAAAAGAAAATATTTTATAGAGGTTTAGCAAGCACACGGCTTTGCTTCACAGAGTTTCTTAGTCGTTAGAGGTAACGGCCGATTTCCTCAGAGAGTGGCTTCAAGACGCCGCCGCCTAAGGGGGCGCGGGGTGTGTCATATCTTCACTAAGGCATCGCTATTTGATTGTTTTGCACTCTCACAACTCGCATGGCTATCTCCCCTTCAAATTCTTGAGGGGGGATGTTGATGTAAGAAATTCAATTGAAAAGAATATTCCAGAATGTAATGTTAGTTAGAAAATAGCTGAGTTAGGAAGTGCATACTATATATAAAGGTCTTGTACTCTTCCTTTGTTCAGTTGAAGTTCTTTGGAAAACTTCCTCTTTGTTGATGTAACAAATTCAATTGAAAAGAATATTCCAAAATGTAATGTTATTTAGGAAGTGCATACTATATATAAAGGTCTTGTACTCTTCCTTTGTTCAGTTGAAGTTCTTTGGAAAACTTCCTCTCCAAGTTTGCTCTATTTTGCATTTTATCAAATATTAACATGGTATCAAAGCAGGAAGGTGAAGAAGTGTAAAACGCCATTGTTGAATCAACTGTGAAGAAGAAAAATCACCATGTTAATATTTGATAAAATGTCAAATAGAGCAACCTGGAGAGAAGTTTCCAAAGAACTCAACTCGAATCCAAGGAAGAGTACAAGACCCTTATATATAGTATGTACTTAACTCGCCTATTTTCTAACTAACATTACATTCTCGGAATATCTTTTCAATTGAATTTTGTTACATCAACACTGCTTGAATGTTTTTGAAATTTTTTGTGCAAAAGGTCTAACTTAATTGTCTTTATCGTTGTCTTTACATTGTTTGCAAATTTCTGACTTGAAGTGAAGATACTTATGGTCTAACTTATTATTATTATTATTATTTAGTTTATTGAGAGCATAGTAGAGTTTTTTAAGCAGACCTGATGCTATTAAGTGGTCAAGTCCACTCCTTAACGCATGAAAATTCAGCAAATGGACCTACAAGTCAACTTTAGCCTAGATTTTGTTTTTATTCTTTATTCTAGTTCTTATAGATTTTTATCAATATTCTTGTCAGGTGTCTATAATATGAATCGCTAGGGTCTAAGATTTGTATCCGTTTGTCCTTATGGTGCTCTGATTCTTGCAACCTTTTGTGTTTATTAGATACCTTATCCACTTATAAATTATAATACCACATGATCTATCGATGTCATGAAACCTTTAACCATCTTCACGGATGGGTAAATGATATTGGCAATTCAACCCCACTTTCTTAACAAATAACATTCCGAACTGCTATATACAATTCCAATAACAAAACATTCAAATGAGACCCATAATTTGCTTAGTTAGGCAATTCATCAAACAAATGGCATAGGCTCGTAGAAACTGGAAGAAAGAGACAGCAACCGGAAGTCAACAAACAAGGCCAAAACATAGAACCCCAAACCCGGTTTTTCATAAACAAATGTATCCATAGAAGGTGATCAATCTTTTCTACATTTCCTGAAAATCCGGATTTATGAACATTTCAGAAAAAATAACCCCCTACTTTTCGGAACCGAGCCAAGGAACAACTGGTCTACCAATTTTTTTTTTTTTAAAAAGAATAAACTATAAATAAAACACGGTATAGTTTCTGAAAAATGTAGATTTTTTTTTTTACACAATTAAAAAAATAGAACTCCAAACCCGTACATAGTTTCATTGTGTTACCCAAATGAAAAAGAAAAAGGCAAGGGAAAAAGGAAAAATTAAAGAAAATAAATTTGCTTACTGGTCCGAAAAATGCTTTTCGCTCTGACGATGGAACTGACGGCAGCCTCCGACGATAGAGTTGGACGACGGCATCAGACGCACAACCGACACGAACTTGATCGTGAGAAGGCGAAAGGAAAGGAGGAAAACAAATAGGAAGAGGGAAAATTTCTGTTTGACAGCTGCCAATAAATTTGTTATAGAATTCAAAGAATGTCAAAGTATAAATATTTAATTTTATAATAATTCTCACACCTACTAATACTCCCTTCACTTAATTGTCTAGCTCTGCCATTGAACCCAACATAAGTGGTGTGAAGCTAAAAATTATTTAAATTCACATTGATATGATGTGACACCCTAATATCAAGTAGCCATGTAAGGCTACAGGTGGTCGCAAGAGATGAAAATTTCATGCATAGGAGAGTGAGGTAGATATATATATATATAGTATATATATATATATATATATATATATATATATATATATATAATATTTTAAAAATCGAATTGATGCCCGAATTAGAAAAATTGTTGGTTCATTACCCATTTGGCTGAACAACTATTTAACCGCTAATAACCATATGTTTAAATAGATAATTAATATATTATTAAAAATAAAATAATTATAAATATATTTTACCAATTCAACTGGTTCAACCTTTTGTTTGATCATTCAACCTTTTGCTTGACCGGTTCAATCGTCTATTTGACCGGTTCAATCGTCGGTTTGACTGGTTCTGTGACACCCCAAATCCCGGGGGTCCCGTTGACAACCCGCACCCCGCTGAACTCATGTGCCCATATCATGAGACCGCATACATGAGTAAAAAACACACTGGGGCCCATACATCCATACTCATCAAAAACATAACCAATTGTATTACGATAGTTTCAAAAGTTAGTACATCACTCTTAATGCAATAAATATATTAAAACTAGTTCATTCTAATAGATACACAAAACATGAGTCAAGGCCACAACCGGCCCACTTCATAACCCCTACTAAGGAGCCGTATTCCTAACACCTTCAGGCCCGGGAATAATTTTCCTCGATTGCAGGAGCAATGCCCAAGAGTGGAATTATCCTACACGGTTACTTCCACCTAAAAATGCACATGTTAGCGGCACATCATTAACATCCACATTCCATACAATTCTAATGACGCATGCCCGAATGATTTATATCATGCATGAAATGTTTCCATGCCCATACCTCGAGTCACCCACCGACTCTCTCACACATGCCTATGCCAAGTGTGAAAATCACACTAGTAATGCCAATGACACCCAAACACCGAGCCTTTGTTGGCTCACCAACACCTAAGGCAATTTGCCAATGGGTAACCATCCCGAGTCAATCCCGACTCCTATCACCTCAACTTTTAGGTCATGATGAACATGACCGTGTGTTTTCTTAGCAACGTAACTTTTCAGACATATCGCGGCCCTAACACCCATACTTAACTTTCATAGTACCACCTGTCTCTCACGCCCAATCTGTCTCTCACACCCATGCAGACCTTCGAATAATTACCACAGGTCTCCTATTAACTGAAGTTCCAAGGACGCCCAACACACACACTATTTCTCATTTTATACTAACTATGAGCCTTATCGACTTAGTCCCAAAGACAAATCCCAACTCCACATTCACCAAGAGTGGTGAATAACATACTGCACTCCACACCCGACCAGATGATGTCACCGTGCACATGAATGCAATGATGCCAATTCATATATCCAATTCCAATGGCTCACACGCAATTATATTTCATATAATTCAAACATTCATATTTACACATCAATTACATGCATTAAAGATTCTCATTCTCCACACATCAAACATGCTACCCATATAAAGCAATAACACAGGAAGATCCTAAATTTTGGATCTCAATCCAACAATATCAAGCCAACCCCACACATCCCCCCAAACTAGTCTTTGCCCATTCATTTTAATCGCTTTCAGTTCTACCAAAATGGCCATAAGCACCAAACACACAACATGTTATTCATTTTCCACAATAACATCAAGCAATTCTCGCATGGACACTTTCAAATTCAAAATAAATTCCTGACCGCAACATGTCTCTGTTCTGCGGACCGTCCAAGGGCAAGCCCCGCCCAAAGATGCGCCCCACTGGGATCCAAATGCTCGGCCATTCCAGCCTCACAGCTCCCAAACACTATTTTCATGGCATTTTAAATAATAAATAACCAAGTA
This sequence comes from Tetrastigma voinierianum, assembly GCA_016808115.1. Lineage (NCBI taxonomy): Eukaryota > Viridiplantae > Streptophyta > Magnoliopsida > Vitales > Vitaceae > Tetrastigma > Tetrastigma voinierianum. The sequence goes on from JAEQBH010008418.1 coordinate 74,785, forward strand.
GGAGAAGACCCCTACCTTCCAGAGTTTGTCAAAACTCCACAAAATCGGTACCCACGCATAGCTCTCGCCGCTGGGAGTAACTCGCTTCGCCTGGCCGAGATCTCTGGACGACCGGAACACGGAATCCTAGAGAAGGTAGAGCTTATCTCTCTAAAATCCCTATCTTTTATCTCTCCCCTTCTCGGTTTGCTATCTCCCCTCCCAAACTAGTTGGTCAAGCATGGGTCAAGAGAATGGTCTTTTCTCTTGCCACATGTCAACGTATCATCGTCTATAGGATTTCCTCTATCCACTTATCCCTCTACTTTGTGATTTTCATCAATGGCATCATGCCATGTGTCCACCATGGCCTACACTTGAGCTCATGTTTTACTAATTCCCGCAGACATGACATGTGGCACCTCTGAGCCACTCAAATGTGTCAAGTGTCCCGCACTCGCCGCTTCGAAACATAAAATTCCAATCGTTCAAATTCGACGAAATTCGACGTGGTAGCTAGATTTCGCGAGAGGATTTCAAAGGTGAAGTCCGTTTCGTCATCCAAGATCTAGAAAAATTCTGGATTTTGACCGAAATTACCATTTTATCATTTTTCAGAAATTTTGAATTTTCTCGATTCGCTGTTCAACCGCTTGATCGTTCAATCGCCGACCACCCAGCTTCAACCACTGGCCCAATCTGCTGACAACCGATTCAAGAAAACGCGAACTCCTAATTAGACCGATTTGATGTTTCTGCTCACTATCCAACCAATTTGACCGATCGGCTCAGCTTTTAAAACATATATATATATATATATATATATATAAATGTATCATGGGAATAGGAAGCAAGCAGGAGAAACGTGCAATTTGGTTTAGAGGCATAGATGAAATGGCTAGCAAGCGATCGAATTTCGTGGAAACTCTAGCCCAATCGTCATATACAACTAATCTGCTTCTTGGTGCAACTTCTATTGATTTTTTTTTTTTCAAAATATAAATATAAAAATATCATATATTTAAAAACTGTTTTTTGAGAGTTAAATATTTTAGTTATAATATAGTAAACTATTTCACTTAGACTTTGAACTAGGACCCTCCCCTCCTTAGTGCCAAGCCTTTTTTCTAATGTTGAGCGAGTTATATATCTTCTTGTACACAACTCATCATTTTTTTAAAATAAAAATTTGATTCATACATATTATAACAATATAAAATAGGGTTAATTGACATGAATAATTTGTAGTTTGATCGACCTTCTTTAATTAGTTTCACCTACTGTTTAATAAGGAATAATATCATGTTTGGGGGTCTCATATTCGAATGGTTCGCGACTGTCATAGCCGGTTAAATGTCACGTGTCATTATGTTCGGGCTCCAGCTCTTATATTTTTTTAAAAATCAATTTGATCCCCACCACCTCTCTTCTTCCTCTCTTGCCACATGTCATTATTTAATTGTCCACCAAAAATTTTAAATTTTTTTCTTTAAAATTATGTTTTAAAAAACTTTTCTTCTTCTCCATCCTGGTCTTCTTCACGTCGTCGTCAGGTCGCCGTCCTAATTTTTTGACAACTATTTCTGCTTTTGATTCATTCGTTTTTTTATTATTATTATTATTCTGGTTCGTTGTAAATGGTCTTTTTCAGACAACCATTTTTGGTTCTTATTCTGTTTCTGGTAAAGAAAATATTAAAAATTTCTAGCAATCCAAACAAAACTCCAGTAACTTCAAACTTTCTTAAATTGTAGATTTTCTAGCAATCCAAATTTTGCAGATTTTCATAAATTTTGCCAAAATTTCAAAACAAACAAAAAAAGAAAGTATCAAAATTTTCTAGCAATCCAAACAAAACTCCAAATTTTCATAAACGGTAGATTTTCTAACAAACCAAATAAAATTACGATTCAAAACATCACAATCAAACCCTAGCCAAATAACCTCACTAAAACTTGTAATTTCAAAACAAACAACCAAAGAAAATATCAAAATTTTCTAGTTAACCAAACAAAACCTGCATTTTCTAGCAATCTAAATCAAACTACAAGGTTTCAAAACATTGTACCAAAACTCAGAATTTCAAAACAAACAACCAAAGAAAATATCATAATCAAAAGTGGAAAACTGAAACATAAAGCTATCGCGAACATAAAGCAAAAATCACGAAAAACATGAAAGTGAAGATGAAACAAGGTGAAATGAAAACAAGGCAAGCAGTAAACAAATAGAAAATCTTTCACGGAGAATTTTCAGTTTCAAACTCTAAAAATAAGGCCGAAAAATTCAAATAGAAAATTTCGCAGCAGATAGAGGAAGGAGGTGTACGGCACCGAAGAGAGAGAGAGAGGTGGGTAAAATTGATTTAAAAAAAACGAAACAATTAAATAACGACATGGCAAGAGAATAAAGAGGAGGATCAAATTGATTTAAAAATAAAATTATAAATAATTAGATAGTGACACGTGGTCACCCATGCCTCGAGACCAATACAATACAGGACCCCAAAAATGTGAGATTATTCCTACTTAATCGATAGATGAGACTAATTAAAGAAAATCGACCAAAATATGGATTATTCCTGTCAATTACCCCTATAAAACATATCTATCAATCGAATCAAACTTAAACACTAACAAAACTAACATTGAATTTTTAATGTTGTAACCACATGAGTTTTGGCATGTGTAGTGGGGACACAAAAATTTTTAAATACTTAAAAATTGATAAGATAAAAAAATACATATTAAATCATTTTTTAATGTTATTAAGGTAGGTAATATGAAGATACTAATTTTAAAAATATTTAAAAGTATTTTAATATGCATTTATTTAAAAAATTATTGTTTAAACTATTTATTTTAAAAAACTTTTAAAACTATTTTGATAAATGTTTTATTATTAAGATTTAAGTTCTAAAATTTATTATTTAGGTTATATAACTAAAGTTAATAGATGTATCTCTAAGAAAATCGAATAGATGTAAAAAAATATACTATTTTATTTATTTATTTGCTACTACATTATTAAAAGTTATGTTAACAATTTATTTCATCAATATTTAAAAAATTTTAATTTATGTTTTTCAATAAAAAAATTTGTTTTTATTATCTTAAAATAAATCATTAAATTTTTAAAAAATTAAAAAGATAAATATATACATAAGTAAATGTAAATTTATGATAATGACATTTCAAATAAGTATCATTCTATGTACCACTTATAAATAATGACGCTTCAAATAAGTATCATTCTATGTAGAATTGCCTTTATTAAATAATGATACTTCTAATATGTGTCATGAATTAAAAAAACATTGCACTAGATAATGATGCTTCTAATAAGCGCCATTGAACCTAATATTATACTCGAATCAATGACGCTTTTTGAAAATGTCAACGAATTAAACATTGTTATTTTTAATTTTGTAGTAGTGAACCCAAGGGATAACCAAACACAAAGAAAAGTCTTTGCCTCGCTTAGTCTTGAGATAACGCAACAAATGATGAGTTTCCTTGAGGTGAGGCTCACAAGGCTGAGCTAAATAGTTACTAAGACGATGGACAACATAGGTGATGTCGTGGTGAGAGATAGAAGCCTACCAATCAAACATCGATAGGATCGAGCTATCGTGAAGAAGTGCACTCATGGTAGTGAGCTTGAGTTTGGGATTCATAGGAACTATGGTCAGTTTGCAAGCTAAATAACTCATATCTTCAAGATTACCGCAAAGTGTAAATGGTATTTGGAAAGAACAATGCCTTGAGATGAACGAGAGCCAACTCAAGATCGAGGAAATAACGCAAGTCGCCAAGATCTTTTCAAGTTGAACCAAGAGTGAAGAAACTCTTGAGGGAATTCAAAGGTAGTGATAGGTCCTATGAGAATACGCCATGATCAACATACATAAGAAGAGAAACAAAAGTAAGAACTCGATCCCTAAGGAACAAGGAATAATCTCTACTTAGATTGAGTAAAACCATCAAGAAGGGCATGAGAGAACTTAGAATACCATTGATGGATGCTTGCTCAGGCCATAGATGGACTTAGAAGGCAACAAGTCTCTCCTAGGGTTTGGAATGTTTTGCTTGATGATAGCCCAAGAGAAGATCCATATAAACTTCCACAAATAGGTCGCCATTTAAAAAGCGTTGTCGGGTATCGAGTTGTCAGAAATGCCAATGATAAATGGGTAGCCAGTGCCAAAGAAATTAATCTGGGCTAACTACCGACGAGAATGTTTTCAGCAGTAGTTAAGGCCTTCTTGCTGAAAGTATAACTCAAGAAGGCGCGCCTTATACATTCCATAGTACTCATCAGATTTTCAGACTTAATCTTGAAACCCATTTGCAACCAACTCAATGTTTCCTGTATCAGAAGAGGGACAATGGACCAAGTGTGGTTAGATTCTATGGCGTTGAGTTCGACCTTCATAGCATCTCTCTATCCTGGGAGGTGCACAACTAGGTGATAAAACTGAGGCTCATAGTGAGTTGAAATTTAGCAAATTAACTGCCAAAAGGATGGAGATAAGCCATCATATGAAAGCAACTTGAAAACCGAATGGGGAACCCAAGGTAAGAAATAGAAGTTACTTGAGAAATTAATCCACAATGGTGTCGCAGAGGTAAGATGGAGGCTTGATCACTCGGGTTGACCTGTGGTAACAAATACGCCAATTGGAACATTTAATTTAGCCAATGGGAAGAAGAAATAAGTTCTCAAAGTAGGCTCCTGTAGATCACTAGACTGCTGTTAAGCATAAAATATCCCGTAAAGGCTGTCAAAAGAGCTGACCAGAAAAGCAAGATCAAGGAAAGGATCAACAAGATCCAAAGAAGCCACAATAGTGTGAAAAGGGAAAATATCCTCATGAAACACAACATCCCGAGAGACAATGACATGTTCGGGTATCGTTTGGATACGGGTCGGGTCACCTCCATGGGCCTCGACCCGACGCATAACCAATCTCAAACAAAAACAACCTAAGAAGCGGTTATGACTCTTCTAAAATGGAACCGCATAGAAACCTATAAATAAGGTTTCATTAATTAGTTCGATTCTTTCGATGAAAAAACATTAGCAATATTTGTCGACCGAAGTTATCACCATCTTCATCATTTAAACAAATTCGTTGATAATAGCTTAGAGGGTGTTTTGTACCGTGGAATTCTCGTTCAAGTTTTGCACTGATCATCCTTGAAGCATTGAAGACAATTGTGTTGCTTCTATCGCAAGTCTCCTTCCTCTCGTGCCGTTATGACAATGGCATGGGAGCTAGGTTATGGCTGCCTGCGGTTTCATGTTCTCTCGAAAAGAATATGTGTTTTTTTTTTAGAGGAAAAACGAACACAGATTGATTTTTTTAGGGCTCTTAAAGCTCGTTTTTTGGTTGAAATTTTGGTATGGATGGAAAGATCTCGTCAAGAGCTTTCCAACGAGTATTTGTTTTGGATTTTTTAGAGTTCTAATTGATTTATTACAATTTTTTGAACTTTTCTCCAAAATTGATTTTTTTGAATTTTTCGGCGACCGGCCTACGGTGACGTTGGAAATTGGCGCAGTGAACGGAGGCACTGCCGAATGACGTGGTGGATGCCACATGGAAACTACTTTGAACCTTTTGATGACGTGGTAGTCAAACGCTGATGTGGCACCTCCTTGACCCTCCCATGCTGACATGGCAGTAAAACGATGACATGGCAAACTTTGACCACATGCTGATGTGTCAGATGACTTTGACTGACAGCTTTAACTGTCATTGACCGAACTTTGACCTTCCTGTTTGACCTCATCCGAACTCTGTTTTCGACGGAATATTTTTTAAAATTTTTGTTTTTAAATTTCCTATTCTATGAACACCTTTCGCAGAGCTTGAAGAGGTCGTTGATTTTTTTTTAGAAATTAGAAATGATATCAAGGCATGCTTAAGTATGTGATGGTGACATGTTGAAATAGAATACTCAAATTTCCTTAGTTATCGAAGCATGTATGTAATAGCAATTGTAGATAGAGACAAAATCTCTTATAATACTGAAAATTTCTCCACTTTAAATGTAGCGGTAGAACAAATGATGATCGCTTTGGGGTTTATTAGGTCAATACAAGAAAGACTCAAATCTTCATTGGAAGAACACATCGTGTTATGCATTATGGAACTTTCATGTAACCTTCCACTAGCATTACGGTTGCTCAGAACACAAATATGGATACGCTTGACTCGCCCGATTTATGGGAAAATGAAGCAAAGGCACTTGTAAAACAATACAAGTTAAAGTGCTAGTTAAGATTGTCCCTAAATTAAAGGGAGAATTGAAGCACCGAACACAAGGTATTAGACGATCTAGAAAATCAATGAATACATTTCCATGGATGCAGAAGATGTTTAGGACATTGATGGAAAGGGAATTTGCTAGAAGAGAACATGCAGATCACCAAATAAATGAATGATTTAGAAAGGAACATTAGCAAAGGTTTAGCAAGACATAGATACATGTATAGATATATTTTATTTTCTTTCCATTAATGAAATATGTATGAAATGTTTATATGACACAAATTGTTGGTACACATGAAATAATATACATTTAGTTTTATCTTTAGATATGTGTATGATTTTCTATTATTACTTTGTGGGATGTCAGGATTGGAAATAAGTGTCTCTTTCTAGATAAGCAACATCGCGCAAGTTGAAATTTAACCATACTAACAAGTTTTTTTTTTGGAGAGATTGATTAGTATTAGTATGATGACTTTTTGTTTCTCTTACAAGAATTAGTTTCTTATTGTTTGATTTAGAACTTTGCGACATGTAATGGGTCACTAGGTTATGAGTTGTGCTAAGTTAGTGTTTTTTTCCTATTTTAGCTTGAAATGTCAAGCATTGGGGAGCATAGTTGCTAACCTAAACTCGAGACAACCGAATGAAAAATGTTGTTTGGCATCATAAAAATTCAGCACTGGAAGAACAAGATACAAGCCGAAAACAATCACACAACCAATGGCTGAGCCCGAGCATTGGATAAGTGCCCAACATAGGCGAGATATGGAAGCATATCAGGCCTATAATCTCAAGGATAGGGTTTCATGCACTTTGATATTGAACAGCATGAGAAATGATCTAATGTTGCGCTTTGAGAGTAATCGCATAGTCATAGACATCTGGGACACTGTCAAAGTACAATTTGATGGTACTTCAACCACTAGATTGCATCAGCTTACTTTAAAATTTGATGCTTACAAGAAACAATCAAATCACAGTATGAGGCAGTACTTGAATGTCATGCCAAACATGATAAGTGAGCTGAGAAGTGCTGGCCACTAGTTGGCTGATAAACAACTAGTCCAAGCCATGATTCCCTCTCTTCCAAATGCCTAGGAGCATCTCAGGATAAACCTTACCCATAATGACAACATCAAAACATTTGATGATGTCGCGGCGACATAAGCCGAGCCAGGTTAAGATTGTCTTCGGCCGATAAACCCGCCGCAAAGCGATCGAATCTAAGAAATTGAGCCTGGGATAGACATAATAAATGGAAAGGAACGGCTTCAAGTCAAGGAAGAGAGGAATAAGACTATTCCAAGTGGAAACAAGCGCCAAGCACGTGGGAAGCGCACCGGAGCGTAATAAGAACATGAATCGCTTCAATTATAGCAAGTCCGGTCACTTTTATCGTGATTGACCGATCCAAAGGTAAATATAACTAAATTCATTTCTATGATGTTTTTTTGAGCAGTAGCCGCTTTTAATGCTAATCGAGATTATTCCTTTCTCGACTATAGACTCTAGAAAGAAACCAATTACATAGCAAGGACGTAATATATGTGGATTTCCACAATCTCCAAAGGGAAGTAGAAGCCTTTACACGGGAAATAACATTAGTGTATGTCGAATTGGCACCCGCAAATTGATAATGAAGTAACAGTCAAGCACACATTATCTCCAAGGGATGTGCTCTATGCCCCATAGTCTGCCTCTGAATCTTGTTTCGTAGTACTATCGTTAAACTTGCTTTAAAATCAGATTCAACAAGATCAGGTTAATGTATTATTAGACAATGTAGTTTACAGATATGGATTTATATCACATGTAGATACAATTCCTATCAATAAAAGCACATCTGTTTTTTTCATTGGAAATTCAAATGGCAATTCTATTATGAATGATATTAAATGGCAGCGGCCGACACATAAGACGGCAGATTCACGGTAAAGGTTAGCTAAGGGCTAGTCAAGCTAGGACCTATTAAAAGATAGATTTGTAATATTCGTAGGAAAGGGCAAATAGATCGCTTTGAAAAGCCAAGAGAGCAATTCCTTAGAGCTATTCACTCGACATTCAGGGCTCCAATGAATATATGGGCAAGACATGGTGCTCAATACTGATCACTTTTATAGATGATTTCACTAGATTCAAGCTATGTTTAATTCATCTCCCATGGATATGGTAAGAAATGGATTACTTCGCAGTTATAGTGGAATGGTTAAGAATCAATTAAAGACAAAAATAAAATCTTGGCAGACCGATATAGAGGATGTGAATATCTATCTAATTTGTTTAAAACATATCAGATGAGAAGGGTATAGCTAGACAACGTAATTACTTCCCACACTCCGCAACAAAACGGAGAAAGCAAATAGAAGAATATGACCCTTTTGGATATGATAATAATAATGATGACAAGCAAAGTTGTTTCATCTCCTTTGGGGAGATGACTAATGACCGCAAATACATTCTAAATAGAGTTCCATCTAAGTTTGTTCTTTCCACTCCATATGAATTATGGAAAGACGAGAAGCCCGGGATTTGAATATTATGCGACTGGGTGTGCACTTATGCACCATAACTTTTCTCATGAATATGGGGAAGTTTGGTCCTGTGGGGAAGAAGGCGGTATCTTCATAAGATACTGTGAGTACTCAAAGGATATGTCTTCTGGGGAAGATATAAATGGAAGTGTAATCTAAATTGAGTCACGAGATGTCGTATTCTAACAGACTTTCCGAATTTATAAGAGATAGATAGGATCTTCTTTCTCTGAAATGGAAGATCTAGAGGTTGAGAAGATGTAAGAATGATTGACTCCAACACACAACCTGACAATATAGAAAATCAAACTCCGCTCGAGCAAAGCTGGAGTTGGCACCCCACAGATTTTTTATTCCTATGGGAGCAAGATCATGAACAATCTCAATCTCGACGTAATAATTGTGAGAGAATTACTTGTAGCCGCTTTGAGATTGAGGGGGAAGCTCTCCTGATTGCTCATGGTGAAGAAGATTCCAAACAATACAACAAGCTCTCTCTCGTCTGTTAGCAATTTCAGGTGCTATAAAATGTGTATCGCCATGTGCACAAGTGCACACGCTTCTCGGCAATAAAATGAAAGTATACGACGTCTCACCAGAATCGGGCTACTAAACACTCTAATATAACCTAGGCTCTATTTGATGGTTGGAAAATCTGAAAAGATTTAAATTACACTAACTAACATGCAAATCCTAAACTACACGACTAATGAAGACTAAAAAGCCTTAGGGCCGATTTCACCTAAATTGTCATATATGAACCTCCTAACCAAATTAATCGATGTTTATTTCATCATGAAGATGGAAATTTCACTAATGTATATGTGAATCTCTCTCAAACATCCACACACTACCCCTAATTTAGGTATTTTGCATCTCTACTCAACCCCAAAACCCTAGAAATACAATAAACCCAAGAAACTTAATACCATACCTAATCTCATTTATATCTAGGGTCAGAATCGAGTCGAACTATCAAGAGCTGCTCAAGGCTCGGCTTACAGGAAGCTCGCCTCGAACTCGCGATAAGCAAACGAGTCGAACCTAACATCATTTTGAGGCTCATAAGTTAAATGAGCCGAGCCTCGAGCACCCTCAAACTCGGGCCGCCTTGTAAACGTGCTCGTGAATGAAGTTCTCGTGAGCAAGCTCGCAACTGTGCTCGAACTGGGCTCGTGAACCAAGCTCGTGAACATGCTCGCAGGGGAGAGGTTTGATGTGCACAACAAATTTTTCCCTACAAATGAACATGATGAATATTTTAACTTTTGGAACTTCAATCAAGTTAATTGAACTTTTATCATTTTATCTTTAATTTGCGTATGTTGGCTATTTTAGATGAACATTTTCTTTAATTCTAAACATCATTTTCAGGCTCGTAAGTTAACGAGGCGAAATCTGAGCACCATCAACCCGCCGTTAGCTCGTAGGAATGCTCGTGAACAGTTTCGTGATTTGTGCTCGTGAGCAAG
>JAEQBH010008419.1:0-105971 GCA_016808115.1 Tetrastigma voinierianum
ATTGAAAATAAATTGAAGAAAAATGAAAAGAACTCCTTGAAGCATTGGGCTCTTGGTTTTAGGGGTCAAAGGCGTGAGAGGAGTTCTTGGGTTCGTTTCCTTGTGTTGAGGAGGATGGCGCATAGTCGTTTTACGGCCAAGATCTTCATTGCTTTAAAAACTAAACCTATAATTTCCTTTTGAAAAACAACATTTCTTGAGCATAAATGCGCCGGCTGATGAATACATATCTCCATAAATCAACCTACAACGACAAATGAGGCGACTAATGGATCTCGGTGGTCTACAGCAATAAGCATCCACTTTGAATCTAAGATTGCCAAATCGCGGTCCATCGAGGTACATTACAGAGATTTAAACCTAGGTGAGATAAATAGAACCTGTGATACCCATAAATGCGTGTGTTAAAAGCAGGCTATTGGTGCCTCAGACCACAGCCGGCGACCCTCATAACCAAGGATGAAGAGGTCTGGCCAACCATCCTCGAGTTGTCATCCTCGGAGGGGTGTTTGAGAATGGCCCAGAAAGTGGAAGAAAGGAGGAAAATGAAGCGAGGAAGAAAAAGGGGGAGAGTTAGAAGCTTCCAGCGAGAAATTTTATTAATGAAGGAGATTGGATACTTCGGTGCTTGTCTTGGGGCTTTATAGCGAGCCTTTACAAATTACCAAAATAACCTGCAAACACTAGCCCACAATGGGAGCGAAAAGGAAGAAAACCAAAGAGGAACAAAAGTCGAAAAGTAAAAGGTCGTGAATGATGGATCAGGATGAATGAATGTTTGGATGGAAGATTAAACGGATTTAAATGAACTTGCAGTACACAGAGATAAAAAAAATTATAATCTATAATTTAACATACACTTTTCACTTGACTTTATATCTACCTGGTTTACGATCTATATTAAGTTGAAACTAAGTCATTCATTGATGACGAATTAGGTATAAACAGTTTGTGAGCATAAAGCACAAGAAAACTACAAAATTAATACAAAGTACAATGATTGAATATAGGGATATATCGTAATGGGATTCAAATCTGTGATTATTTTACAAAAATTATAAACGTTAACAAGAGGTTGACTAACGTGAGCGATCTTTGTACCTGTTGTTGATTTGATGAGAGAAAGGCATCACAACGATATCAGTGTTATGTTTAAAATGAGTGTTGAGTGTAGAATGGTGCCTAGTAGCCAGTGAGAATGTTAAGTACCTTTTGATCAACTATCTGGGGAGGGGGTGAACTATGGAGTTGGGGATATCAGGACATCTTCCCAGGTGATCAAACAGGGACCCTTTGACCTGATGTTTGTTGAGTGGTTCTCATGATATGTAGTAGACTCTCTCACCTTTGACTTTGACTCTTGCTCACCTGAGACACTAACAACCTAAATAGATCAGACAGCTCTTGTTCAGTGGCAAATCTTTGTGTTTGTAGGGGACAGATGGGAGGATGGGCCTGTTTGGAGAGGTGTATAGAGGAGGATCTGGGTGACTTGTTGGATGGGTTTAGGGCATCAAGTCATAGAATCTTTCAGCCATTAACTCTTTAGGTTTCACCTCCCGAATACGAATGATTTCGAGGCTCAATTTTAACTCGCTAAACCTCACCCCATCCACCCATGTAGAGGCACAAAGTCGGTGACTCCCGACCAATTGGCTTAGAGACACTTGGAGCTTTAAAGCTTCGCCATATACCCTTGGATAGTGCTGGGTTTTTCAAAGTGGCGTTCTGAAATTTTCTTCTTTTTATTTTATTTTTCTTTTCCACTTCTTTTTATTTTGGAAAACACATTGGCCTTCTTTTCATTGGGGTCCTTAACCTATTAAAGGTAGTCAACGAAACTAGGTAGGTTTTGCAAAGTTTAGGAGGTTAGGCAGTTCTTCAGCTTATTGTTGAAACCTAATGTGCACAGTGTGTGGTTAGCTAAAGGTGGAAGAAAAGGTCAAAAACAACCAGAATTCAACTGATTATCCACTTAATTAAGCATGAAACCAATCTAACATCAACAGAATTGGACAATGTTTCAATTTTTTCAAGCTGCGAGGCTAGATGAAAACACAAAAAAATGGATTTAATTTTAGAATTGAAAAGTGAAATTTGTATAGTATGTATAAAAAGAAATGTGACAAGGACTGTGGTGGGAAGGAACATACTGTGTTTGTGCATGTCCCACTAATGACAAGGACTATGGTGTCCCATAACCATGGGATCCTTGCCTCAGCGGGCAATCTCTTCTGATATGTCTAGGATGATGGCAATGGAAACATGTCACACACTTTATTGTTTATGAGCTGATATGGGCTTGGCCACGTCAGCGTGGCCATGTCACTGAAACCCTCATGAGCTGCAGGCCTTGGCTTTCTTTCCGGGAACTAGAAGAAGGTGACCCTAACTCCTCTTGTCACACGGCATCTATCGGATGCTTCGTGCATCATTTATCTCTCTCTCTATGGCCATGGCCGTCTTGACCATAGAGTCCATGTCCTATAGGAGGAATCTCACAATCTTGCCCCAGATGGACAACTTTAGACCATCCTCAAACTTCCTCACCTTGGCCATGTCTGTGGCCACATAGTCATCCCCGAAATGTGCTAACTCAGTGGACTTAGCTACGTATTCGAGCACGGTCATGTTTCCTTGTCACAAGTCTAGAAACTCACAGGCCTTGATGCCACAGCTAATGCGAAAAACTTGCTCATAAAATAAAATCTACCCATGTCATGGCCTCCCAATCTCTGGAGGTTTTCACCCAATCCCACCATACTTGGGATTCACCCTCTAGATGAAATGTCGCCAGACGGATCCATGTCACGTTGGAGGTAATCTCCATAGCCTCCAAAACTCTCTTTGCTCTGTAAACCTTGAAAGTTCAAGCCCACCAGGATCCTCCCCCTACGAGATGTAGGAGGATGATGCGTTCTAAATCTCTGGAGGTCACTTGGCCCTCCCTGACTGACCGCCAATTGCACTAACCTGTGCAATGGTGGTAAATGCAGCGCCCATCGCCTCTAAAAATTCCTGCTAATCAAAGCCAGGTGGTGGTCGACTATTGCCCCGTGGACGACCTCTGCATCCGTGCCCTCGATTTTCCATCTACACAAGTTAAGATAGCAATTTGAGATTCTCTCTTTTCATTTATCACATTAGTGGTGCATAATGCTAATCACTAATAAATAACCATTCCTACGTTATCATGCTCATTTGTTTTCCGAACTCCTAAGGTTATGTTTGCTAACCCTAGTGTTCTCCATATATGTTTTATCATGCATATATTCACAAACACAATACATCTCTCGTGGAACATATCGAACACCGCAACGATCAATGCACACGATGTCGTGTTCTAACATCATGCCCATTATTCCTAGGTATTCACATACCTAAGCTTCGGATACCACGTTGACGTTGATTCAGTGCAGGCACTAGGTAATCATAAACCAAAGCTCAACACCCAGTGGCGATGCTTGTACCAAACATTGAGCTACGGTGTCGCATACCCAAAGTATATAAAGTAGCTGCGTGTCTAGACCCACACCCGATAAGACTTAGGTAATTGAATACCTAGGCTCACACGTGCATTGTGATGCCCTAAATTCAGGTCGTTTTTTTCCAATACGCCTCAATTGGGTATAAAACAACCTTTTATTACAAGGGCATGTAGAGCACAGTGAAACCTTGCAGAACATACATTTATTATCTGAAAATGAGTTTAATTAATTTCTGTTCTTTACATAAATGACGAGTTTTACACCCCAAAATTCACAATTATAGAAACAAAAGCCAAATCATTTCTCTACTAATTTCTTGAGACTGTTTGTCTCAGGTGTACCTCCAGTACACAGAAAATATTTTCCAGCGGTGAAGCGATGACGAGCAGAAAATCTCTACGAGGGCTACTCCCACCCTAGAGATTACACAGGCAATGCCACTGTTCACATCCACACATTCGGTAACAATATCTAGTTTCTACGTGAGCGTCTGCATGCACGTACCCGTGTCTGAGTCCTCAGGCTCCTCACATATGCATTTTCCATGTATGAAATATGATTTTTCAAAACAAAAGATTTTTTTTTTTTTGAAACTCATTGTGATACTCAGATATCAAATATATATTGAATTTACCCTCAGAAATATAGTTTAGTGGACATGTGAAGATATATTGTTGAATGACAACTTCTAATATAATTTAGTGGACATACTCCTAGAAATATTGTTGGATATACTTGATCATCTGCTTGTTCAAAATCCATTTCATGCACTCACTGATTCACGCGATGTCCATTTATCTGTCACTAATGCCCTTGCATGGGTTACATATTACATGCATACAAAGGAACACATGGAATATTTAAAAATCATGCTTCATACCAAGCATCATAGGCAACTACATCTACTGCACGTAATTCCTACCATACCTAATCCGTATTCATATTTAGACACACATATAATAGCATATTTATTCATCGAAATACGGATTTTAGATTTACAACCCCGAAAGAGCATCATACCTGACCTATTTTTCGATAAGTGCAAAAATTTATTTCTGGCCCATATTTTCGGCACATATGAACTATATTTAGTCCATATTTTTCAAGAAACCATAACACATTCTAGACGTGTTTAGACCTGAAGGTTATTCGACAAGCAATCTAGATTTTTAGTTAAGCAAGAAAAACGGCGCATCGCAACCTATTTTTCGATGAAGCTACAAGGAAGCTATTTCCAGCACATATGAACTATATTTAGTCCATATTTTCACGGCAACCATAACACAATTTCGGAAGCGTGGCTACAGACACGAGAGAGAACGAAAAATGTTCCTCGCTCCTTAGCAGTTTGATCTGATTCGTTTTAGGAACCCGAGCCCGCTTAAAGCTAGGAACTCCCAGTATGGCCGTTGAATGGCTCGAAACGAGGACTAACCATGGTAGGAAGACCCTTACTGTTGGAGCGTAGACCATCTCCCCACTTTCTTTTTAGAAGCTGAGTCACCTTGCAGCTCCCCTTGCTTCCATTTCTTTTCCTTTCTCTCTATCTTTTCTTTTCTTTTCTTTCCCTTCTTTTTCTTTCCTTTCTTTTTCTCCCTTTCTTTATTTCTTTTCTTTTCTTTTTCTTTCCCATTTCCATGTGAATAAGATTGGTTTGGGTGTGGGGACACCGCCCCTCAAGCCGGTTGACACATGGAAGTACTGACCATGTTCTCCATGCCTCTAACTCTTCATACCATGCTCATGCGTAGAGTGGCGCCGACATTGGCTTCCCATGTGCCAGAGTGTGATCCTCCTCTAGTTCCACATGGCACCACTTATTCGTGCCACGATGCCAAGAAATTTGAGCTAAAATCAACAAAATTTATATACTAAGTTCCTCTACTTTGCCCAGGTAGTCGAAACTCTTTGCGTATAGTGAATCTTTGGTCGAACACGGGATGGAGTTTTCATCCTAAGAATGATTTGCATAAGGTACGAGAAGGTAAGACTTTCTATTTGGACTTTTTGGATTTTGTTTTAAAAATAGTGTGATGAGTTTGAAAAATGATTAGCTGTAAAAAAGCGAAATGAAGTGTGAAAAGTGCTTTGAAGATTTAGGTCACTAACTTGGTAACTTAGGGCAAACAAGTGTCCTTGGGTTTTATCCTCGCGTTATGACAAGCAGCCTATAGTCACGAGCCACAACTGGGATCTATGTTTAACTAGCCGAGCCTCACCTAAAATCCAACTCTATTTGAGTTAACCTGCAGATAACATGCATCTATGGCCCACTACAGTTTGAAACCACAACATTAAATATCCCATTTCAATGGCTCGTAAAGATATCTAATGAATGACACATCTAGCGATAAGTATACCTTTGTATCCACAAGCATGGTAAGTATTGGCCCGAATCGATAACATTGATGCTATTCAACCATATTTGAGAAGATAGGGGTCATAAACACAGTACCTGTAACTTTTAACACAAGAGGACAACCTGCATATGCCCCACCACCAAGCTAGCTTCCTTCCTCTTCAAAGAAAAGAGGCTTAGGCTTCAAGCATTCTGAGCTCATCCCCAAGAGGGGTGTCAGCAGCTGGCTGGGGAAAATAAGGGAAAGAGGAGAGAGGGTGCAGGAGAAAACCAAACCCTAACTAAAGCCAGATATTTACATGGGGTATAAAAATGTGCCAAAAGATTTCTCTCCAATTTCTTCTTTTTGGTTACAAAAACTAGTGGCTATATATTGACCCATTATAGGAACTACAATAAAGCCACACATTTAGCTAATTTAAGGGACAAGAGAGTAATACACCAAAATTGAAGTCGCTTGGCATTAATTACAAAAGTATGATGCTGACTCTCACATATCAATTTCAAGTAGTAGCGAAATTTCTCTCTAGCTAGCTAAAATTCGCCATTAGCTTAAATCACCAAGAGATGAATCAGAATTTTCGCTAGGCAACAAGGGGCCTTCGCTGATATGAATAAATTTCGCTAGCTATTAATTCCTGTGAAGAGTGTGCAGAAATGCAAAATTCTCGCTAGGAATACATGGCTTAGCGAAAACTCGAGTCTAGTTAAAATTGTCATGTTTCTTAAGATTAAGTAAATTTTCGCAGATCGCTAAATTTTCAAGTAATCCCAATGAAATAAGAATCTTAGCAAAATCGGGATTACTGATTGTAATCGCTTTGCCTATTTCTCCTTTTCGCATTGATTTCATCACTTTGCCTTCATTCTCTTTGATTTATGGCTTCCAATGATATCGGCGAAATGGGTTTAATCTTCCATGATTCACTTTATGTCTCGATATTGAACTCCCAAAGTACGCAAAACCTGCAAAACAATCCAAAAAATAACCTCTAAACGACATAAGTGAGTATTACAGAACACTTTAATATCCACAATCTGGGGTATAATTGACATGATTAGTGCGCAAAAAGACTCAAAACCTATCTGAGCATAGTACCAAAATGACTATTCGGGGCACTAATCAACCACACCTCATACAAGTGTCACTCTGGTGATTCGTCTTATTCACCCTCAAATAAGTGAATTTATCGGTCTAATTAAATGAATTGACGATGTATCTAGATTTCACGAGATGAACTCAACAACGGTCTCGCACGTCATCCAAGATCTAGAAAATTTCAGATCTTATAGTCCTGTATTGTAACAAAGAACCTCATCACACACCCGGAAAGAAGCGCGTAGAATGCGCATCTCTCAACTAACATATTGAAGAAAGTCAGTTCTCACATCCATGATGCAACTCCAAATCAAATGAGCCACTATAGCCACACTAATGCGTGAGAGTCTTTAGTGGATACAAGGAAGACAGGTTTCCTTAAAATCAATACTTTCTTTAACCGTAACCTCATTTCCTAATCTTGCTTTATATCTCGACCTATCCTCAGCATCGTAGGCTTGTTACCTGGAACACCTATTTTCACTCCAATATTTGTAACGCCTTCCCTTGATCATGGTGAGAGGATGCTACACGTAGTAGAGAGCTTTTAACCTAATTTTTCTAGCATTATACCACTCCGATCATAGTTTTTACAAGTGACATAACTTGTTACAAAAAGCCCAATTATAAATTTAATCAAATTATAACCTTGTAAAACTACCATCATATAAGGTGTTTAAAATGTCATGTACATATATGTCGAGTCCATAACTACTTGTATTATACAAGTTTCACTATGCCAACATTATATTTAGAGCATATACCATTACAAAAATCATATATCAAAATCAAGGACCTACTTAACAAGTGACTCCTAATGTCATGGTCGAATTTAGATGAGTGCCACATCCTAAATAACTTTCTTCAATACCACACACATGAAACACCAGGCTAAGCTACTATTTACCTGAAAACATAATGAAGAAAGAGTATGCAATCATCGAATGATCCCATTTGTTATAGACATGCTTGTATAAATATTTCACGTAGCATAGTATCCATTTCTCCCGTAGGAGTACATACCAATTTCCACTAAAATCTGATAGGTATTAACACAAAGATACACTCCGAGGTGCCACAATGCAGATATATATAATTACTTGTATTCTCATATTGTTCATTATCTAAAAATTTTCATATAAATGTTTTTGCTCGCATAAACTAAAGTTGAAAATGAATAATAGGGACACAAGCATAATAAGTGACATGTAGGTACACAGAGGTACAAAAATAGAAGTTGTCAAGACCGAACAAACAGCCTACAAATACGAAACAGAGTGTCGAGCATTATGCAGAGTGCACAAGAGGCACTTTAAACATACGTGCTTGTCACAAATGTAAGTGTTGGGGTAGCACTAGACGTGAGTACACAGAAAGAAATAGACGTGCCTATTCATTCACTCTTCGGTCTTAAGCAGGCATACAATTATATGTGTTTAAGAGAAATTTACATTGATCTTATCAATATTCATGTTATACTGAAATGTTCATTTCCAACTACAATTTCGATCCTGTAAACGAGGTTTTTATACAAAGTGATCTTCTAACACAATATTCCCCTATGTCTTAAGTTTCCAATGGATCAAAATCAAGTCATTTGAACCTTTTAAATTAGAGGTACGGGCCTAAACATTCAACTCTGCTTCTCCCGGACAGCTTCGTGAAATGCACTGAATGGTGTCCTATATTTGAAAATTTAATGGGAACGATACAAACATAATTTGACTATACTTTCTTCTTGAAAGTTACTTTCCTAGGTGTCTAGTTTAAGGAGAATTTTGATTGACTTCCTTTGGATCAGTATAACTCAAGATATAGAAAGTAAATACAATAATAGAACTACTCCCTGTAGAGGCGACAAATCCGCATCTCGTTATAAAACTCTTTTCAGCTGTGTCTTGTATATGTGACGACATCTTGGTCTCTTCCAAATTGGAGGTTCGTAGTCTAAGTTGTAGGCTAAAACAAAACGATTTTAGGAAATTTGACATCACTTCCCTAAAATACTCACATGTCTTACACACGTTTGGTCCTTATCACCACACACCTTCCAACCCAAACCAAAATAAGATCAAAGCCAACCTCAAACCCAACTAAAACCAACAAAAAAAAAAAAAACAAAGGGAGAGAGAGATGGAGTCTAAAGCTCACATATTTTTAAGTCCATTTTTCAAGAATATTTATGTTTTAAAAGTTCAGTTTAATGCAGAATTATGGAGCTTTCATCCAAATTTTTTGTTTTGCAGAAAATTTAAGGAAATAAGTAGAATTCAACATAAAAAGGAGTAAAAATCAACATGTTTCAAAGAAAGGGACCAATGTCGCAACATTGCTTCAGCAAATTTCCAATGTTGCAACATTATGTGGAGAAAGTCTTGAAACAATGGCAATGTCGCGACATCAGCTGGATAAGGGAAAGCACTGATAGTTTAAATGTCGCAACAACAAAACAATGTCGCGACATTAGCCAAAGCTTGAACACTGGAGACCATCACATCCAATGTCACAACATTAGAATAGGTAATGTCACTACATTCACTCAAGGCAACCTTATTGGTGAGACAAGTCAAAATGTCATGACACTGAATAAATGTTGCGACATCAACCAAAAATATTGGCAGAGGATTTCGTAAAGACAAACTACGTCGCTACATCGCTTAAAATGTCACGCACATCATCTTACTGTATCGCATACGTAGGCAATGCTGCGCAACATCAACGAAGTTATCAACAATATATCAATGTCGTGACATCGCATCAGCAGCCTAGATTTGCGGAAATTAGTTCAATGTCGCGATTATTTTTGGAATAAATGTCGCGAACATTAGTGAAGACATGGGAGAGGATCAGAGAACAACAAGATACAATGTCGCGACATCACAAGAATGTCAGCAACATCAAATTCGAGATGATCATAGTGAACTTAAATGACCAATGTCATGACATCAGATACAGCAATGTCGCGACATCAGGGCAAGTGTGTACAAGCAAGGGCATTAGTTAGAAATGTCACGACATCAAGGCAATTTCGCGACACCAACTAAATGTCGCAACACAAGAATGGCAAGTCGCGACATCGGAATTAATCTATTACCAACATATCGCCATACCATGATGATCGCTCTACATGGACTCATCATTGAAATTATTAGTAGTGTCAAACATTTTTTTTCGATGTCGCGACATCGATGCAACCCCGGTATCAACAACTCGATTCGCGACATCATCATGACATCACCCAGCAAGAGTGGGCCAGGGCATCAATTTTGTATATTTTTGAAGTGCATGACTCTCGCTTCGTTTTTAGGGCTTAAGACCTGAGCCTATAAATAGAGGCTTTTGAGGAGTAGTGCGTAGCTTCTAGTGGCTTTCATCAAGTCTTTATGCTTTTTATGAAAGCTGAAAATGTGAAACCTGAGAAAAATCGAATTTTCCTGAAAAATGGCAAATAGTAATCGCCGCTTATAATACAGTTGAAAAACATAGAAATCTTCTAGATCTTGGATGATGAACGGATAATACCATGAATTCTTCTGAAATCTAGTTATCAAAGACGAATTTCAAGTAAATTATGAGATGGTAAGATTTTTCACTCTTAATTTCCTCGGCAAAGGAACCCAAATAGGTGAGGACAGGCTACATGGCATGGTGCATGCCATGTGGATTTGTCCAGTCTATAAAAACTGGATCGGTGGAGGAAAAGAGGAGAAAAAAAGGAGAAAGAAAGGGAGGAAGGAAGAGAGATCCGGCGCTTCTTCCTCTAAATTTTGCATTGACGACGGAAAGGTCAAGCCAGAGTTGTGCTTCGGCTACGCCTCAAAGAGGTAGGGATTTTTTCATACTCTGGTTAATTCTACTTAAGTATGTCGTAGGCCAAAAAGGATCGAAGTTCCCACCAAAGGTCGCCTAAATCGTGATGGGGACTATTCGCCGTGTGGCGTTGTTTCCACCTCGTGGTCATCTGGCCAGGGACCAGCTTGGCCATGTAGAGTCGTGTGGCCGCAGTGTGGTTTCCCACCGTAAATGCCTAGTCGCGGTGGTGTCGCTTGGTCAAGATGGGGACCGCTTTGATCGTGTAGAGCCGTATGATTGTGTTTCCACCTCAAAAGCCATCCGCCGCAGGGACCGCTTTTAGCCAGTAGTAAGCAGGGTTGTGTGGCCCGTTATGGCTTGTCATGAGAACCATTTTGTGGGCATCTCTTATACACCGTCTTGATAATCGAGTTGTCTTTGCTCATATTTGATTGATGTACTTGGTGCTAGTTATCTATTAACGTTATATATGAATTCTAATATATTGACATTTAGATGAAACGTTGGAAATCATATTGATTGTTAATATATGTGTGCTATTATATTAACATTGAAGAAATAATGTTCGGAATTATAAGCATGTGTTATAATTGTCCAAATGCATGATGTGATGGCGATATGTGGTCCATATGGCATTCATTACATATGAGACATGAAATTGATATGCAATGACGCATATATTGCATATGCACGGGAGACATCGTGATTAAATGGGTGTGAGTTCATGGTTGGTAACCGACATCGTTTGGTATTTGACACAGTGGACTCGTAAATAGACAACGTCAACAGAGTCACTATTACTTAAAACGGTAAAAAAATGTGCCGGGTATCAGCAAGCAGGGATAGATTCCTCCTCGGGTGAAAAGCCCACCACTATGGTCAGCCATAGTCCTTATGTGAAAGGTCGAAAGTGTCTGAGCTTACGGTTCGAGGTAGACACCAAAATCACTACCCACACAAAGGCGCATGGATTTTCGAAATAGAAATGGATTTTGTTATAAAATGATCGGCCAGGATATCATCCAAAAAACTTTTGGGTTTATAAAAAAATGAAATTTGTTTTGAAATTGATCATTTGATGTCATCCAGAATGACGGTTTATCACACATGGGCTGAGACGTTGTGTGAGGGAGTCGATGAGGACTCGGGCGCATGGTGCATGGTGAGTCGCATCTTATTTCATGGAATGACAGCCATGTAGGAATCCATATAGAATTGGCATGTTCTTGTTGAAATGTGATTGTGAAATGTCGAGGAATATCGTATGTGCAATTTCTAGGTGGAGAGTGTACTCTTTATGGGGGTATTCTCTATTGGGCATGACTTACCCTTCATGGGACAACCCTTTCAAGTACAAGGTCGACACCGGTGAACGACGCTCAGATGAGGCCATGATTGTGAAGAAGGTCAACATGTAGCGTTGATAAACTTTTGTGCAAAGTGCTTTGGACAAACTAGTTCTAGCAAGTATTTTGTATGTACAATGGTACTAAATTCTCTTTCGACTATCACAATATAGTCGGGTATGTAATTATGGTAAGAGGGTCGTGATTGAACTCTTACGGACTGTATTTAAGTGCATTATTCTCATATTTTTAATTTAAATATGAATGATTGGGTCCCGGTGAAGGGACGTATAGAGGTGGTGCTGAGTAACTCAATGTCCACGAGTAATTGGTACAGGTTTGAGATCAAGACTTAGATGCGAATTGACCTAAGGTAGAATTTTAACGGGTCGACTACTACCAATAGACTTCACATACCAGATCGTGAGCATAGGTATACGAATACCTAGGGTTTGATGGATATGGGTCCAGAATAATAGGATCACTGAGTTCCTCGATGTCATAACTCATACGTAACATAGTTATATGATTACCTAAGATTTATGGGCATAGGTTTAGACCATTGCATAAATTGTGTGTTCATGTTCGTGTTACATGACTGATTGCTTTGTGTTGTGTGAATTATATACATAGTAAATTGTATATAGGAAAAGAGGAACACTAGTGTTAGAAAACATAACCTTAGGGGTCTGAAAAAAATGAATCTGGATGGTTTGATGTTGATATCTACTAGAAGTTAAAGACATGTAACTACGCTAGTTAGAAGGAAAAAGACTAACTGCTTAGTTGGATACATGATAGGGTTTGATGCCATCCTCGGGATGGATTGACTGATGGCCCATCGTGCCGTCATCGATTGTAATCGTAGGGAGAAAGCACACCGTACACATGATGGTATTAGTGTTATGTTTCGTGGATAAGCATGATGCTTTACCTTAGGCAGTACGACTTCAGTGGTACGAAATTGATCGCTGGTCATGCCTTACCTTTGGAGAACGGCGGAGACAGGATTTGAGTCTACCTTGTAGAGACATAGAATATGAGGATATTTTTCAAGTGACAACCTGGGTACGACGCCTATTTCTATGACTCGCATGAATTCAAGCCATTGGTCATAGAACTCAAGGACCAATTGAAAGAATTGTTGGACAAGGGTTTTATTAAACAGAGCACCCCACCCTCGAAGGCCCATGTCGTGGTAAAAGCCGAGCCTCAGAGTTATGCAAAGGGATTACTCCAAATTGGAGGTAGCTGAGTAGAAGTGGGAGCATGACACAATGGATTTTGTGACTCATCACTTGCCACCACATCACAAGGCATGACTCGTGGGTGATAGTATGGATCTACTTTACTAAATTCCAAGACACTTTTAGCCGTATGATAACCTTCACACTAAAGGAATTCTACAGCCGCACGCAAGGGTGGAGATTATTTAATTACATGGAATCCAAAGATCTATTATATTGACCTGATCCCGTGCATACGGCTCATTTTTGGGAGAGTTTCCAAAGAGAAAAGGGGACATCAGATGATGATGAGCACAACTTGTCATCCCGGGATGGACGGTCACTGGGAAGGACCATCTGTAGTTTAGAGGACATGCTACGGCATGCTGCCCGATCTCAAGGGTATTGAAGAGCATTTACCCTTAATGGAATTCGCCTAGAACAATAGTTATCAAGTAAGCATATAGATGACACCCTATAAGGCACTATACAGGAGGCCATGTCGATCTCCAGTTTGTTGGATGGAGGTAGGAGAGAGACCCTCCATGGGTCTTGATTTAGTTAGAGACACCTCTGAGAAGGTGGATTTGATACTGAAGCATCTTCTCATGGCTAGAGTTTGAGGTGGGGGATCATGTCTTCTTGAAGGTGACACCTAAGAGAGGAGCGGTCAGATTCGGCAAGCGGGGAAAACTATCACTGAAGTATATCGGGCCCTTCGAGGAACTCGAGAGGCTAGGTACGATTGATTATCGGTTGGATTTACCACTAAGTTTATCGGATGTTCATATAGTGTTCCGTGTCTCCACGTTCTAGAAGTACACTCCAAATCCAACCTGGGCTGAGCGACTGTGTATGCAGCTTGTTGTCATGCGCAGAACCTTCGAGTAACCTATACCCATCATGGATAGCCGGATCAGTTTCAGGACGAAGACCGTGAGGCTAGTTAAGGTTATATAAAGACTAAGGAGTGGAGGAAGCAAATGGGAACGTGAGGGCACAATGAGTACCAATTATCCTTTGTTTTATTAAGGATCTAAGGTAATTTATCTACCATTTGATGGATAAAATGACTGTAGCATATGCATGTGATTGTATGTATATGTGTGTGTGAATTTCGGGACGAAATTCTTTTAAGGAGGGAAGAATGTAAAACCTGAGAAAAATCGAATTTTCTTGAAAATGGGCAAAACAATAAATCGCCGCTACAATACAGGTTGAAAACCTAGAAATCTTCTAGATCTCTAATGATGAAACGGATAATCAGCTGATTCGCCCTCGAAATCTAGTTACCAAGACGCACTCGTTAAATTCGAGATGGTCGAATTTTCTACCAATTTCAGCAAAAGGAACCCAAATAGTGGGTGACATATGGCATGGCGCATGATGTTATGTGGGTGACACATGGCATGATGGCTGCATGCCATGATGACACATGGTACGGTGTATGCTTATGTGGATTTGTCCAAATTTATAAAAACGGATCGGTGGAGGAAAAGACAGAAAAAGAGAAGAAAGGGAGAGAGAAAGAAAGGGAGGAAAGAAGATCTGACAACTTCTTTCTTCAACGCATTCACGACTGAGTTCACAAAGCCAAGAGTTGTGCCACTCTACGCTTCCAAGAGGTAGGGATTTTTTCCTACTATGGTTAATTTCTACTTAGTGGGGTTGCCAGGTGATTGAGTTCCTACCTGTGGTCGCCTGCAGTATGATTGTTTTGGCCGTAGGACGCCGTGTTTCCACCTCAAGGTCACCGCCATGTGGCGCTGCTTTCACTCGTACGTCTGCCGGTAGGACCGGCCAAGGCGTAGTAGTCGCGGTGAATACAGGTTTCCACCTTGGGGCCGTCTGGACGTGTGGGGCTATTTTGCCATGTAGAACCGTGTGATTGTGTTTCCACCTAAAGGTCATTTGGCCGTAGGACCGCTTTACCGTGTAGGCCAAGGCGTGGTTGTGTGGCTTTTGCGGTTTTCATGGCGAACTGCTTTTGCGGGCACTTATGCCACAATTGGTCTTAATAACCGAGTTGTCTTGCTCATGTTTGATTGACCTACTTGGTGTTAGTTATCTATTGAATGTTGATATATGAATTCTAATATATCTACATTGAGATGAAATGTTGGAAACCATATTGATTGTTAATATATGTGTGCTATTATATTAACATTGAAGAAATGATGTTTAGAAATTATAAGCATGTGTTATAATTGTCCAAAATGCATGACTAGTATGGTCCATATGGCATTCATTACATTTGAGACATGGAATTGATATTCACGGGCGACATACGGCGTGCAATGTGGACATCGCATTAAATGGGTGTGGAGGCATAGTTAGGTAAATCAACACTGTATGGTGTTTGACTGACGGGTTTCAGAATGGGACAACATCCAACAGAGTCGCACGATTGATTAAAATAGTAAAGAAAATATGTGTCGGGCATTATCAAGAAGGGATAGATCCTCCATCGGGTGAAAAGCCCACCAATTATGGTCAGCATAGTCCCCAACAGTGAAAGGCCCTAAAAATGTTTGGGTTTATGGGTTACATGGTGACACTGCAATAACCGCTACCCACATAAAGGTGCATGGATTTCAACATGAAATGGATTTGAATATAAAATGACTATTATGATGTATCATCCAAAAAAAAGCTTTTTTGGGTTTAGGTAATAATAAATGAAATTTGTTTTGAAATTGATCATTTGATGTCATCCAAAATGACTCGCTTATCATCATGTCGAGGCATCAGGCGAGGAGTTCTGCGGAAGACCCGCGCACATGGTACATGCAGAGTCGGTGATCTCATTTCATGGCATGACATGTAGGATTTCATATAGAATTGGCATGTTGTTATTGGAATGTGATTGTTAAATGTTGAGTAGACATTGCATGTGCACTTAGGTGGGGAGTAGCTCCTCAGAGGAGGTAT
Organism: Tetrastigma voinierianum; assembly: GCA_016808115.1. Taxonomy (NCBI): domain Eukaryota; kingdom Viridiplantae; phylum Streptophyta; class Magnoliopsida; order Vitales; family Vitaceae; genus Tetrastigma; species Tetrastigma voinierianum. The sequence continues at coordinate 16,263 of JAEQBH010008419.1, forward strand.
TCTCCCCATCGGGCGTGGCTCACCCGTCATGGACAACCTTCTTAAGTACAAGGCCGACACCTGCGTGGAACGAACGCCAACGAGACCATAATTGTGATGAAGGCCGACAAGTGGCCTTGATTAAATTTTGTGCAAAGTGCTTGGGACAAACTAGTTCTAGCAAGTATTTTGTAAAAATTAATGGAAATAAAATTATTTCGACTACTACAGAATATACGAAATATGTAATTACGGTAGACGGTCAGGATCTAACTCTCTTACGTACTATATTTAAGTGAATTTTTCTCATATTTTAAATTTAAATACAGACAATTAACGGTCCATAAAGTGAAGGGACGAGCAGAGGTGGTGCGAGTAACTTTGTCCATGAGTAATCGTACTTCCATTCGACCAAGACTATAGATTAATCGAATTCTAAGGTAGAATTCTTCATTGATGGCTAGTCAATGGGACCCTCGGGTTTTGGGGCGTCACAGCAAAAGTCTCATTGTATAAATTTTCTTTTATTTTTATTATTTTATTTTTTATTTCACTTTTAGCTATTTCAGAATAGGCTCTTCGTTTAGATTGAAAGCAAAGGATCCGAATCGAAATTCCAAGTCGTCTTCATGTAAATCGGGCCATTTATGTCCGACTTAAAATGAAACTGGAATTTATTCGAATTCAATTTTCTTTAGTTTTGATTGCAATCTAAATGAATTATATTAAATCAACTAGTCATTGTGATTTGTGATCAAGATTTGAAAGGGCTCAAGCTCCTTCGAAGGAGAATAGTTTTTCGGGATTATTTATTGTAAGAGTTAATGTTGTTTCCGTAAGAAAATTGTAGCGAATTAACTAGTATTACTCCTACATTTAGTTGTTCTAAATATCAGTGTTTAGTACCCAGAAAGAGTTGTATCATTGTTTTGATTTCCAAGAATCCCTTTGTGTGACATAGAGTTGAGACTACCTGAGAGTAATGAGCAAAGTGACTTGTGGGTTATTTTACACTAATATTATATGAACTAACGAACTTTTGGGATTACTTTGATACATCACTAGTGAAGATCTAATCTCTGGTTTCAAGGCTCTCTCCTTGGTGACAACAGGAATGTGTGCTCGAGGCATAAGATCCACTTGCATCGATCTAGCAACTTAACCCGAGAGGTTTCACCTCAATCAACAGAGAATAACTTCAACCTGTTAGTTGAGATTCTAATCAAGGGAAGAGGAAATTCTTGTCTAATTGAAGGCTGAGGTATCTTTTAATTTAGAGAGGGCTTGCAATATCCTGTCCATGGGAGCAAGCAATTTCCAGCCCCAGAAATGGTTGTGAAAAGTACGGAGAAGGAAAATAATGAGATCTAAAAGAGGAACAAACTACAAGTAGCTTCACCCATCATTCAGAAATAGAAGTGTAAGTCGAAGAGTGAAACGTAGAGTTAGGAGAAATCCAAGTCTACACTACTCGCTTCTTAGACAACCCGCAAGATCATATATCCATTACTTCATCTGTATTTGAAACTTCATGTAAAGTGATGGTGACAACACTGCTTTTCTTCCCATGTGTTTTAGTTCATATAGTCGCTTCTCAAATCATTTAGTTTAGAAATTTCATTAATTGTTGATTCTTTTATTTTACTTAAAGAGTTAAATCTATCATGAAACTTATGAATCTCGTATAGTAAGGATCTTTAGTAGTGAGTGTAGTTAATCTTTAAATTTTATAATCGATCCTCGTGGAATAATATCTAACTTAAAAATCCATCAGACATTTTTAGATGCACTGCACTTGAAGATCTGCACTGCAAACCAATTTTCAAATAAAAACAACTTACACACTAGGTGAGTTCATGGTTTGCAAGTCTGGGCTCGCAACAAGTTTTTTTTAGATGTGCCTACGGACTGATCCAGCTTCTTGGTAGCTATGTTAGAAATTTTGTCTTAACAAAGATCAAGAATCGCTTGTTTTTGTCTATATAGAAAATGAACAAATTTGGGGTGTCATGTCGAGGACCGATCCAATTCGCTGCAATGCGGTCGAATTTGTCTTAACAAAAGACTAAGAATCGGGCTTGTTTTGTTCATAGAAAACATATCAATAAGTTTTTTAGACGTTATCTAGACCATCCACTTTAGCTAAGGTCGTAAATTTCATCTCAACAAAAGATTAAGAATTAGTTGTTTTATCATATATAGAAAACATATCACGTGTTTCTATTCCGTTTCCTCGTGGATCAAAATGAAATTAGAGTTTAAGGATTGAAATATTCTTAAATAAAAAGAGAAAACTAAAGGTTTGATATTTTTCTTTACTTTTATCAAAAATTTCCAAAATAGTTTTAATTGTAGAGTCGACCGCCTAATAATCTTAATGAAAACACATCATAATATATTTATGTGTCTACTGATCTTATTTGATTGCATTTGTCACTGTGAAGTCCTCTCATGCATAGAAACTGTAATTCAAATTGGTACCTTTGACACTGATTGAAAGGACGCCGAAAAACCTAAAGAAAGTCGATTTCGAAATAAAGGGTTATAGCAGAGCATAGGAAACAGAAAGTGTACAGCATTCTGTTAAGGAAGCAGATGGCACTCTCAAGGGCAAAAGAACCAGAAAGATATTTTAGAACTGCTATTAGAGATGATTACTCTACAATAAGACAAATTTTCGCAATGAAGTTAAACAACTTTGAGCTTAAGCCCAAGTAATTAACTCTATGGTCTAACGAATCGCTTTGATCGGTCATCCCGCTGAAGACCCTAATGAGCAATGGTCGATTTCTTCTCAATGGCCAACACCGTGAATCTAAATGAGGATCACTGGTTATGATTGTTGTACTGTTCCCTTCCAGGCGATGCCGCAAATGAAGTCGGCTCTTGAATCACTCCCTAAGGACTCGCAACATTTGGATGAGCCGTTGGAAGCATTCATGTAGATTTTTTCCTCCCGCTCTCACTAGATAGGAGAGGAGGAAAATCATTATATTCAAGCAAGCAGAAGATGAAAGTCTTTATAATGCATGGGAAAGGTATAAGAAGCTGCTCAAGAGATGTCCAATGGCTCTAGATTGATCAAATCACACAAATGGAGGCCGTTTTCTACCACGCCATGAACTACACACATCTGGGGCGGATCAGGATGTAACATGTCGTGGAGCCTTCAAGAGAAAAAAAGTGCTGAAGAGGCAACCATTTAGGTAGAAGATCTAGCAAAGAGGAAACCAATGCAGGTCCATTTGAGACTTTAGGAGCAGAGGCAGGTCGAGAGGAAGTAAGCAGATAGAGCTTCGACAAAATATTGGCCAAGTAGAAACCGACGCTCCGATGAACAAAATTAAAGAATGGCAAAGAAGAACCGGTCACATCTCTATTGAACGGAAAGATCAACAAAGTTTTGAACACCGACAAGACTCAAAGTTTCAAGATATCTTATCAAGAGAAGGAAGTTTAATTTACTAATGCAATATGAGTTGGCTAACTTAGTTTCTCCAAATTACAAATCTTCCAACTTACACACACCGTACCTGAAACCATGCGAGAATTTCTCATATGGACTTACAAAGACAAAGAAGACATAAAGACTTGTATGTGACTATGATCGCACATGGTCAATATGGTTTCCAAAGGACAACAATGCTGTAAACAACCGTAGGGTTGAGAATCGTGACAAAGAAGGTCCAAATTTGAAGAACAAATGATAAGGCTTGCTGAGAAAACAAAAGACTCGTCGAATATACATATGCCAACAGATAAGAGTATTCCAGAAAACACAATTGTGTTTCAGCAACACAAAACGCCTCAAAACTGGAGACACAGCAAAGAATCGGCCCTAGCAATGTAGAACCAATCAAAGGATGTCTTCCTAAGTAATACTAAGAAGAATCCTACAGACTACAAGGCAGTGACTTTAAGGAGTGGCAGAGGACTGGAAGAAAGACAAAATGAAAAGAAGAAGACTGAGGAAGAGAAGCATACAAAAATTGGAGAAGAAATAAAGCAGTGCAGTTCAGAAATTATTGAAGAAGAGAGAACAAATAAAGGTAAAGAAAAGTGTTTTCGCTTGGCGCGGTGATCTAAGGTTGTTAAGAGGTTCAAGCTACAAACCTTAAGTCCCATTCCCTGAGAGGCAGAAAAACCTAAGCTAGAAGAGCAATTTTCTAAATTCTTGGAACATGTTCACAGGAATAGAGATCAATATCCCTTTTTTCAGAGACACTGACCAAATGCCTCATTATACTAAATTCATGAAGGATATATTGAGCAAAAAGAAGAAAATTACCGAAAAAGGAGTGGTGAACCTGACAGCAACCTGCAAAGCAGTTATTCAGAGGTCTTTACCAATGAAAATGTAGGATCCAGACATCTTCACTATTCCTTGCACCATGGGGAATTCTAAAATAGGAAAAGCACTGTCTGATTCTGGAGCCAACATCAACTTAATGCCCTTATCTATAGTCAAAATATTAAGTTTAGGGCAACTTACTCCCACAGCCATGACTCTGCAGATGGTAGACATAACCTTAGCTCAACCTGAGGGCATTCTTGAAGATGTGCTTATCAAAGTGGGAAAGTTCATTTTTCCAATGGACTATGTGGTTATTAATATAAAAGATGACAAACAAGTCCCATTGCTGCTAGTTCCTTGCCACTGGAGCAGCTTTGATAGATGTGAAGAAAGGAGAACTTACTCTCAAGGTTGGAGATGAAGCAATGCATTTCAATCTCAATCGGAGTTTGAAACAGCCAGAATTTGATAATACCGACAGACAGAAACAAAAGTTCCCCGCTCGAATCGATAAATGATTGTAAGATTCAAAGTCTAATGAATGAAAATGAGATGAATTTCCAAGTATTCGATGTTGAATTTCGAACCCAATTTTGAATTAAAAGACGCTAAAGACTAAGACAAGAAAGCAATGCGTAAAATCCAAGAGTTATGATAGCAAAGGCTTCTAAGTCAACAAGCTCGTGAGGGTTTAATTCTAAAATAATTGCCTGAACATTTGAAGTATGCCTTCTTGAAGCTAAAAAATCTAAACCAATAATTATATCAACTGACTTGATAGAGCACAAGGAAAAGAAACTACTGGAAATTCTCAGTAAGTATAAGGAAACCACTGCTCGGTCTATAGAATATTTATAAGGAATCAGTCCTTCCATTTGTATGCATAAAATCCTCGCCGAGAATGCAAGACTCATCAATCCAAACCCAAGAAACTCCAACTGAACTCAAGACAAATGGGCAAAACTTATCATTCAAATGTCCTCGTAGAGAAACTGAGATCTGCAGACACCTTGATGGTGAAACAGATTGCAATCGTTTGAATCGTCTCACGCAAAATTCATACCCAAATGGCCTTTGAATTCCTCGAGATACCGAATTTCACGTATTTCGGAGGCGACGGTGCTCTGGGAGACATGATGAGCCATGGATGACACATGGCCAGACATGTGAGTGACACAAGGCAAGCCATGTGTCACAATGCATGGCAAAGGCATGCATGTGTGAGACATGGCAAGCCATGTGTGTGACACATGGTATGCCATGTGTCAACATGCATGGCCCCTTTGAAGCCTATATAAGGGGCTTCACATGCGCTGTTCATACAAGCAAGGAGAGCTCAATTTCAGTTCATGGGGGGTGCAGCAAGGAGAAGGAGGAGGAAGGGAAAAGAGGAAGGGGGAAAAAGGAGGAAGAGAAAGGAGGAAAATAGAAAGGAGGGAGGAAAAAGAAAAGAAAATGAAAGAAGAAAAGAGAAGACAGAAAGGGGAGGAAGAGAGGAAAAAGAAAGAGGAAAAGGAGGGAGGTTGTACAAAGGAGCGGCACTCACAATGACAAGAGAACCTTAACTATGCTGTTACAAGAGGTAGGTTTCCTTACTAGTTATTTACGCCTGTGTGGGCCGTGTAATGGTCACGGTTTCGCTCGTTTTCCGCTAATTTGTATGTTGTGTGGTTTGTTTGTATCAGGTGATGGTTAAAGCACCGCTTCAAGGGCTTGGATCGTCCGAAACCTAACATTGTTTTTCGGATAAAAATCCCGAAAGCATAATGGTACAGTGCCCGAATTTCCGCACACCCTTGTGAATCGGCCGCCAACTTCTGACGGCCATAACTTTCTCGCCCGAACTCCGATTCACACGCTCTAGACTATACCGAAAGCCTGGCCGAGTCTAATTTAATAAAATAAAAAGTTCTTAGCCAAAATGTAGGCTAAAAATTTGGTTAGTCACGGATGTTTCGAGTTATGGTCCGTTTCGGTTTCAAACTTCGCTTTAATCGGCTCAGGAATCGAAATGCTTGGGACTGCATATGGCCTGAGTAGGGAATTGCGTGTTGGATGTTTTGTGTTGTATTTACAAAAACTGGACTTTCTAGACTTAGTCTAGATTATTTCTTATGCCAAGCATGGCCGAATTTATGGCCGGAACAGCATCGTGTTATTGCCATAAATTCAATGACATAATCGAATATGTGAAATTATGATACATATGTGTGGATAAAGATGAAAATAATTATATGCATTAGTGTATGATCGACACACTATGTCTCAAACTCCGGGAATATGAATTATAGCATTATTTACCTAAGTAATGGTTGGAATTATATTAATACATTTGGAATGATGTGTTGACATGAATGAATCGACGATAGAAAAGATGTAGTGCATGCCATGTGATACTAATTTGAATGTATGGAATATTAACATGATCGCATGTAAGGCCGATGTCGAAGCAATATACGGAATGTTGTGTGCATTAGACATGAGTGTTCATAGCACACAAGCAGTATGGTGTGGTGAAGTATCCATGTAGAGGTCTTCAGCATATACATTAGTCATGGGTTTGAGTGCAAGGCACAAATTGCATTGCATTGGTGTGTCAGAACACCGAGATTACGGTGTGTACATGGTACTGGTTTCACCGCGCTTCGTGCCGAATCAGGTTTTGGAACTGGACGGTCCACCGAAGTTCCATAAAGGTTAAATTAAAAATGTGGAATGAAATGTGTCGGGCGCGCGGGATAGATACTCCCTCAGAAAAAGCCCGAAACCCGTTAGACAAATAGATTCACCAAGAGTTCAGCAGACATGTCGGAGGGTGTAAGAGACCCACGGTGAGACCTCGAAAATTTATGTTGCCCAAAAAGACACGAAATGATTAAATAAATATCACATAGACTACGGGTTGTGAGATGGGAAAGCCTGGATCGACCTTACAGATGATTTAATGGTAGTTATTGTATCGTGGTGGGCCTGAGGGTTGACCCTGCATTTGGGGCATGTAGAGTGTCGTCTCATACATGCATATAGATTTTTTCCATGATAGGAAACATGTATGCACGGATTACTGCTGGGTTTGATCAGATCTGATCATTTGCATGTGCACCTAGGTGGGGAATAACCCTTGTAGGATTTATCTCTACTGGGCGTTAGCTCACCCCGTCGTGGGACCTCTTCGTGTATAGGATGTGTACAGTGCATTTACGCTCCTAGAGGCCGAGATTATGCAAAGAAAATTGACCAGGCCTTATTCTCATATTTATGTATATATTAGAAATCCAACTAGTTTTAATATATGTTTTGTATTAAGAGTAATGTAATAACTCTTGAATCTATAGAAATGTATGGTCTTGTAACCGTATGGACGAGTATGGATGATGGGCCCTATTGGGTCATTTTACTCAAGTATGGGTCTCATGATATGAGACACACAAAGTTTCCTGTCGATCGTGGTCAAACGACCTCGGATTTTCGGGTGTCAACATCAAAGAAGACTAATTCCAGTAATGAAAGAAGTTGCTCGAAAAGAAGTGCTAAATGGCTGAATGCAGCTTTATATATGAATCTCGTATACCCTGGTAAAGCCTAATTCATGTGGTTCCTAAGAAATATGGATTTACTATTATCATAAATGAGAAGAATGAATTGATTCCTATAAGAACTGTGATAGGATGGAGGGTGTGCATAGATTACAGAAAATTGAACACAGCAACCAAAAAGGATCACTATCCTTAACCCTTTATTGATCAAATGCTGGACAGGTTAGCTGGACAACCTTACTGCTTTCGATGGTATTCAGTGGATAATCAAATTGCTACAGCTCTGAGGATCGTGGGAAACTACTTTTACCTGTCCTTATGGCACTCTTTGCCTTTAAAAGGATGACATTTGGATTATGTAATGCTTTTGCAACCTTCTAAAGGTGCATGATGTCCATATTCTCATATTTATTGAATGAAATTTTTATGGATGACTTTTAGTGTATGGATCCAGCCAAGTATTGCCTTAAAAAATTTAGAGACTATACTACAAAGGTGCTAAGATAAGAATTTAGCTGAATGGGAAAATGACATTTAATGGTAATAAAAAGGAATTGTCTTAGGACACAAAATTTCTACAGTACCGGAAGGACCAAGCAAAGGTTTCTGACATAAAAACTCTCTTGCAACCTATAACAATTAAAGGGATAAGAAGTTTCCTAGGACATGCTGGATTTTACAGGAGATTCATAAGGGACTTCTCAAAAATCTTAAGACCATTATGCAAATTGTTGGAAAAAGATGCAAAATTTGATTTTGATGAATCATGCAGATATGCATTTGAAGAAATAAAACTGTGATTGTTATTAGCCTTCATCATGGCAAATAATAATGCATTGGAACAAAGAGTTTGAAAATGTGATGCCAAGATCATGCAATAGGAGCAGTTTTGGGATAAAGAACAGAGAAAATTTTAAGAGCCATATACTATGCAAGCAAGACCTTCAATGAGGCACAAGAAAACTACTCTACCACAGAAAAGGAGATGCTGACAATGGTTTTTCGTGAAAATGGTTCATATATATCGGGGGTCCATGTCATCATACACATCATCATGCAACAATTAAATATTTAATGGCAAAGAAAGATGCTAAGCCAAGACTGATCAGGTGGGAATTTGATCTAGAAACAAAGGACAAGAAGGGGAATGACAATGTGATAGATGATCACTTTTCAAGAATGGAAAAACCTATTGAAGAGGAAAAAGAGGGACATAAATAGGTAGAAAATTTTCCGATGAGCAAATTTTTTTCATTATTCAAACACCACAAAGTGTTGATATTGTAAATTTTTTAAGCTTGTGTGGAATCATCATGCCACCGAATTCAAATTTATCAAAAGAGAAAAGAAAGTTGAGAACTGATGCTAGGGTTATATATATGGGATGACTCCATTGCTTTGTGAAGAGGATAGATCGACATAAGATGTGCAATGAGACAGAATGTTGGAATTATGGATAAATGTCATTCATCACCATATGGAGTGACACTTTGCAGAGACATAACAACTTAGAAAATTCTCCAGTCAAGTTTTTATTGGCCAACTTTATTCAAAGATTGTTATGAATGGGTAAAACATTGTGACAAATGTTAGAGAATGGGCAACTAAAAGAAAGAGATGCCTTGCAATAGGAATTATGGTGCGTATTTTTGATGTATGGGGGATAGACTTCATGGGGCCTTCCCCACCTTCATTTGGAAACTTATACATTCTCTTAGCTGTGGATTATGTATCCAAATGGGTAGAAGCCATAACTTGCCCTAGAAATGATGCCAATACAGTTTTAGGGTTTATTCATAAGAACATCTTGAGCAAATTTGGAGCCCCTATAACTATTGTAAGTGATGAGGGGAACCATTTTGCCAACAAGTTGTTTGCAAAACTTATGAGCAGGTATGGAGTTAGACATGTCATGAGTTTGGCTTGTCACCCTCAATCAAATGGGCAAGCTGAGATATCCAATAGATAAATCAAGAATATTATTGAAATGACAATCAATGCTAGCAGAAATTGGTCAAGGCTGCAAAGATGCATTGTAGTTTATAGAATTGCTTATAAGTCCCCTATCGACTGTCCCCATAAAATTGTCTATGGAAATCAAAGGTCATCTACCTGAACTTGAGTATAAATTAATGTAAGTAATAAAAAAATAGGAATTTGATTTTCGTTGTAAGAGAAAAGAAACTTAAATGAAACGAATTAGAAGAGCTAAGAAACGGTGGGGGCTTCCTATAATAATGCCGTAATTTACAAAGACAAGACTAAAAGTGGCATGATCAAGATTCGAGAAAGATTCAAAGTGAGAGATCCCAAATTTACTATACAATTCTAGGCTAAAAATTTTCTAGGAAAACTCAAATTAAGGTGGAGTGGTCCATATATAGGTAGTTGCAAGCATCTCTCTGAGCAAGAATACATAAACCAATTATGGAGATGAGTTTAAAGTGAATGGTCAAAGGCTGAAACACTACCTAGGAGGAAGATCAAATGAGGAAGAGTCCCAGATTTGAAGAGATGGATAGAATTGCTTAAATGAAAAAACACTGCAACAAATGTCTAGCTAGAGAAATAAAACATGAGTAGCTACTTAGGAGGCAACCCAAGCAAAATTTTAAATTTTTCATAGTAAACTTGATTTGGTTAAGATTTTGTGTGTTTGAATAGTGTAGAAGTAGTTTAGTTTTATTAGAAATTATTTACCATTTAATGAATTACACCTTTTGAATGTCGATGAAGAAGCTACAAGGGGATATGAAGATCAATATTAAAGCATCTCCAACCAAACCGAATTATGCAAGAGATTACTACAAAGGGAGCTTTACTTAACTTTATTCTTTAGAAATGTTCATGAGTAAGTTTGGGGGAATATGATTTATTTGAGTTAGAAAATCAACCAGTAGCTTGAGTGTCCTTGTTGAATGGTTATGTGGAAATTTCTTCACACATACATGAATCAAATGGCTACTTGATTGAATTGAAAAAAAAAAATCTGAAATGTAGCTTTTCATGTGTGAATTGAGGTTCTTCGACATTTCTAAACTTATATTCACAAGCAAGAATTGGAAATGCAGAAAGAAAATGAGAAAACAAATGCAATGTTTTTGCTTAAAAGGCTAAACTCCCACTCAATGTCACGACATCAACAGAAATATCGTGACACCAAGTTTCAAAAGTTTCCCCAATGTCGCGACATCATCACGATATTACCTCAATGTCGCGACATTACCTCAATGTCGCAACATCACAAATATATAAGAGCACATTGAGCAAATGTCATGACATCAGATTTTAAATGTCGCGACATTACATTAATAGATGAACAACATAGCTCTAATGTCATGACATCGATATGTCAATGTTGCGACATTGCAAAGATACAAGAGCAACACTAAGATTGACTTCAAAGCAATGTTGTGACATTGTAGCGACATTAAATCAGTTCACGACATTGAATTTTCAATGTCACGACACCAGAACGTCATTGTCGTGTTGTAGTTAGGGTAAATCACCTATAAAAGGAAGACTTTGAGAAATTTTCATTGCCACATCAATCTTTCCTTACTGAACCTAGTTTCAAACCTCTCAAAAATCCATATATAAACCATGTCAAATCCAAGCTCTCCAACCTCGACGGCGACAGGAAAATGGAAGGAGAGATTTACAAGAGAGAGTTGATGAAGTTGAGAGAGAAATGGCAGGGGAAGCAAACCAAGAGAAAGCCCTAGAAGTCGTGCCAGGGGAGATTAAAGTAGTGGTGCAGAAAGCAGAAGCCAGAGCTTCTACTCTCACAAGGGAGCAGAAGTGTTCCAAAAGCATCTGACAAAGAAAAGTTTTGTGGAAGAAAGGGGATTTAAGGAGCTGGTGTCGCCGTTTAAGGAGGAGATCGAGCGACAAGGTTAAGAGTGCTGAGCCAAGATAGGAGCTAGGAGCATGTGCTGTCAAAGAATTTTACGCCAATCTGGGTGAATAAAGATACTTGACGTGCTATGTCAGGGGGAGGTGGATCCCTTTTGGGGAGAAGGCATCTCCCGTCTGCAGAGTTCAGATCGATGGTGACTATGAAAGTATGTGAGCACTCTGGGAACCCCGAGTTTGAAGAGATCGTCGGGTTATAGCATGTTCTGGGGACGCAAGTGGGTCACATCAAATGTGCTCATGATGTGTAACTGTCTAAGCCAGTCAAGAAAAGTGATTCTGCTCCATCCAACCGTTCCCTCAATACCAAAGCGCGTCTCCGCGGTGTGGGCGGTCGATCAACCACGACGAAAAGGAATAACGAGTGGGAGTGTGGGCGGATCATGCCCAGACCACTACCTCGATGCAACTCTGGAATCTTCTTCTGTCTCGCCGCCTCGTGGTATGAGATAACATTCCGGTGGGAGATGTGCTGTGCATGCGATCCTTGAAACCTCTCTGAGTCGGGGGTGATGGAAAGTGCTTTCGCGCAAAGTCTGTAGTTAAAGTAGTCATCATAAGAAAGAGAACAAAGATAGTGGTTGATTACCCAAGCGACAGTGCTCTCACATGAGGCTGAAGAATCACGATACTTTGAAGCGAGTAGAAAGAGAGACGAGGGACAACAAAGGACAGAAGTAGCACATGGGACTATTTTCCTTGTTGATAGAGATGAGAGAAAGAAATGAGAGGAGAGATGAGCAATTTAGAAGGAGTGGGGTGGAGGATGAAGGCGGCTATAGAATAAAGGAGAGAAGCAAACTTAGCAGCAGTGCTCCAACAGAGAGATGAGGAATGGAGAGAAGAGTTATCAAACGGGGACAAGGCATTGAGGGTTGAGCTTAAAGAAAGGGAAAAATGGCATGCGGGATCCAGCTATGGGGATCGAGAAAGTGATCAAGTATGATGGAAGTGAGAGAAGGAAATGGAGCGAACACACTTCGGAAAGTTTAGGCTTTAGATATCTTCTAAGGAACACAGAAAGAAATAAGAGTAGCCATCCAAGAGGGATGAAGGCTGGGTCTATGTTGGATACGGGAGAAGTTATAGATAGAAGCCATTGATCAGAATTACAGACAAAACCTTGTAAAGATGTATCAAACTGAGGTGAATTTGAGCAATCTTTGAACTCCATTGGTAATGAGAAATGAGCTGTATGGCAATAAGAATGCAAGAGTGGTATCTCTTTTATAGGAATGGAGAGGGCTCAACTCTAAAACAAGAACCCTCAGATTTCTTGGAGTTCCACACTCTCCAAATGCAAGTTCTGAATCTAAAGCGGTGAACCTTACCTGACCCTCTAGATCTTAATCACATAGAAAGAAATGACTCTCTTTCTTACTATCCCTCATTCTCGCGCTTTGCTCACATCATTCTTTATACTCTTATCTTTGTAGAGCAACATAATGTAAATTTTTCCTCTTTCTAATAAAAAAGGATAGTTCTGTGAAATTTTGTGCGTTGAATTTTCTTGTTTTTTATTATCTTTTAATTTTGCAATCTTAGGAATGTTAATAAAATTTTGAACTTGTGTTGTTTGTCTGAATTAAAAAAAAAAAAAGAATTCAGAATGTTAATTATATGAAAGCTGCAAGTTGAAAATTGTTGGATGAAATGGCATATTTTTTGAGTGAATGCTATATTGGCTTGTTTGAAGACTTTAAGAAAATTTGGTGAAATGTTGGTGTTATTGTTGTTTGCCTAATGAATTTGAATGACTCGTCAAATGAAATCATTGAACAATAACCACTGACAATTTTTGTAAATGAGGGAACAAAATTTGAAGTTTCAATTGTAAAATGGAATGATTGTATTTGTCAATGATGAAAAAAAGCTAAACTTTAGATTCTTGAAAATTGAAATTGAAATCAAAGTGGTAAAGCTATTAATTCTGTCGATTGAACGAATACAGTCCGAAAATGACTACAACGGTGGTCAAGTACCTCAGCGATTGTGCTTGGGTTAGGAAAACCTTATGGGACTTATTATCAGAAATCTTTAAAGAATCCTAGAACTTGTTGCATTATTTTTCAAGGCGAAATCCTAGACATCACACCCAGCAGAAGATGATTTATGCCATCCTTGAATAGTTTGAGACTTTAAAAAACCTACCCTTGATATGCTAGAAGCATAAACCTTAATTTTCTACCTTGAACCTAATGCTGTTCATCATCTGTAACGAAAGAGCCTTAACCCTTCCTTAAATTCTACTTTCTGATAAAGAACACTTAAATTATAGCGCAAGTGTAGTGTAGAAGAAATGAGAAGAGGATAAATTTGGGGGAGTACAAGTTTGAATTGAAGAAAGAGGAGAATAAAGGGTGAGAATGGAAGATGAATTAAGAAAAAGTTGTGTTAGAAGGTGCAAAACTAAAATGAGGAAATTTGAAAAGAAGAAAGTTACAAGGAGTGAGTTTTGCCTTGTGGCATTGACCAATGACTGGCCCAAGTCCTTAGGGTTGTTCTACACCTAGTACCTAATGTCATTGGTATGGAAGCTCTTGGCCCAGCTTGCTAAGGGTTGTAAAGCTTAAAAGGTAAAACATTGCCACTCCAAATCTAGAACAAGAAATCTGGAAAAGGAGCTGCAAGAAAGATTGAAATAGTAGAAGAAATAAAAACAACGATAAGCTTGAAAGGAGGAAAAGCCAAAAGGTTTTGCACAGTCCCAGTTTGGGGAAGTTTGAAGGAGCTAGTTCAGCGGATGGCGAGTGAAGTCGAAGAGTTAGAAAATGAATGTAGTTTGGGTAAACTTGAGCTAAAATGTCTGATTATCAGCACAGTACCCTAGCCCGATCATTACAAGCTCAGACTGTTGATTATGAGGGTGTTATGTCACACCCAGATTCCCGTGCGACCGAATGGGTAGTCCGACAGGGTTCGGGGCACGAGACTATATGTGGACTCTTTACTGTTTTTTTCCTGCGACGGAACTTGTACACAATAGGTATCTGAGCAATTTGTAATAGCAAAAAATTATTTATATGCTCTGAAAAGAACCTGCCCAGGAATTGGTGTCCATCAAAATCTATACCACGTATACTGGGTCCCGTTTACACATATACAAAACCTCTACTTTACACATTTTACAAATTAGGCGCGGGACATCGTGAACCCTACTAGTGTCTTTGTGGCCCGGTGTATGCGGAAGATCGCGGACATCCTCCTTTGTACCTACACGGATTAAAAACCAGGTGCTAAGCTGCAGCAGTGGGAAACGAGATGACTTATACGAAACACATGCACTATCTTGAATCACTATGCTTAGTATAGCAATAACAGATGTCGAATTTCATGAATTCATATAACCGTTTATATACTCTCATTTATCCTTGTAACAAACTTATTCTTATTTGGATCTTATACTCCTTAGTAGACTTATTACATTATTGAACTTATACTTATAGCATTCGGGATGTATACTTATAGCGGGACTTGAATTGGACTTATGCTTACATCTTCTAGTGGGATACATAACCTATAGTTTCCTCGTGTCTTGGTCTTGAAGACATACATATACATATGCTTATACTTATCTCGAGTAGGACACATACTTATTCGGATTCATAGGTATCTGGTCTTGAACTTATACATATACTTATCTTCTATCTATCTTACTGCTTGTTAGTCTCAGTAGGAGTTCTGAGCTTATGCTTATCTGGAGGAGTACCCTTAGGTACTAAAGCATCTTATACCATGGGCTTATACTTATACTACGGAGACACACTTGTTTGGAGGTGCCGAAGTAGGTACTACGAGAGATATTCTGGAGACATATCTTGGTATTGCGGGACTTATTCTTATCACGGAAGTACTCGTAAGTACTACTTGTTCAATTCTCTCCCCAAAGACACATACTTGTACTTGTATCATATACTTATATGTGTTAGATCTCACAGAAGGACATATATATCAGACTTATTCTTATACTTTTCTCGGACTTATAATTATTCGGATCTTAGAGGACATACACTTGAACTTACGCCAGGACTAATGTATGCATGTCTCGTAGGATTCTGAGCTTAGGAGCTTTCTTTGAGGTGCAGTGATTAGAAATTATATTTGGCACTTAGTATCTTATACTTGTACTGCAGACATATCCTTGTTTTACGGATCTTATACTTGTATTCACGGAGCTTATTCTTTTATTTCGGATCTTGCCTCTGCGATTATAAACTTATACTTGTCTTACGGAACTTATACTTGTGTATTCTGAAACTTATACTTGTACTACGAGCTTATTCTTATGGCCCCGAATCTTATACCTTATATTACGGAGCATATACTTGTACAAATCTTATACTTGTATTACGAAGCTTATTCACAGTATTTGAATCTGAGGAAGTACGAATGGAGTACTCTGAACATTTACTTGTACAAAAGTACGTAGGTACCTCTGAAACCAGTTCGGTACAGTAGGTACATTCGAGATCTTTACCATATTCATTTCTTTACTCTTATTGTTTTATTGAGTCTTAATACCATACAAGGTCGAGATCGGACTTATGCAAATCCCGGACATTAATTAGTAGTAAGTACAAATCACATCAAATACATATCTGCGAGTTCATATAGATTCGAACATATCGATAGGTTTGTATGAGTCTGCTGTATTGGGACTTATAGTATTGTGTCAAGGTATTTGATTCGTCTCCTTTTACATGTATCATGACTTTGTTATATACAAATAAGACATATGGTACCCCAGTACCACGATCACGGTACATAAGTATGCTAAATATCTTGGGTCTTATTAATGTACTTTTTATATACATCTCTATGGTCGTTTACTGGAAGCGGGAACCATGAATGAGATGGACATAGTACTGAGAACGGGTATGGTCTGATGCTAAGCGGATACGTGCTGCTCATGTAAGAGAGAATCTTGGCGTAGCGAGAGATCCCAAAAGCAGATAAGAATCCACTATTCATTCTTTGGTTCTGAGTAATTATACTATCATATGTCTTTCAAAACTCATAACCTTTCTTAATCACATTCGTATTCACTGACATATTGCTTTTCTATATTTTCCATGTTTCATGCTTATTACATAGCATTTCATATACTTATGCGGTATGACACCTATGTATTCACACACATCCTTTCATGTATTCTTGTTATACATAAATCTCTTTTTGCCAAGTGGAGTGTTGATGGATATCAAACTGGTGTATTTATGCCAAACTAGTCGGTTCTTAGATATTACACTAGGGACAGTTTGTAATACTCATTTTCGGGAGGCTTAACTTCATACCTGACCCTGGTTCTTTGTATTAATTGAAGCTAAAGTGTAGGGTCCATCTCTGACTAGAATCACCCAAATCGAACCCAGAGCTGAGTTATGTCTAACGACACAGACATTATATGATCAAGCTAAAGCTGAAATTTATGAACATAGCCCCTCTTTGAGTGAATTTGTGGGCCACATAGAGTCAGAATTCGAAGGTAGCTATTTCAGGGTGTTTTATTCCTTGTAAAGTCTAGTTTAACCCAGAAACTTGAATCCTCAAATCGGATAGAGAAATATGAAAGTTATGGCCCAGAAATACTAACCTTTGGTCATCTGACATAGGTGTGCAGTGCCACTCTGTTTAGTGCAGTCTGTCTTTGAAAATTGTCGAGAAAGGTGGTTTTCTTATTTTTCCATATGTTCTTTCACGAATCATTCCAAATCACTACATATACGCATCAAAACCACTCCATCTATTCATCTTGTAACTTTCTATTCTACTCCAAATCATCTTAATGCATATGTTTATTAAAACCTTTCATGAATTACTCCCGAACAACTCTAATGGTCTGGCAAACCTGAATAAATACAAAAGATTTGTTAGGGTTGTTTCTAAACCACAACTCGATTACTGCCGATTCCATGAATCCAACACATAGCATGCACGAAATATCACTGTAATTTTTTACAATATGTTTAGTGTAAAAAATATGAATTTCGAGAAATCGCAGGGCAGAAAATGGTATAAGAGACAAGGGTAAATTAGTAATTTACCAAGCGGGGATATCAAAGTTAAAGCTATAAGATATATGCTAATTTAAGAATAATGAAAAGTTGGGATTTAAAATAGAGATAATAGAAGATGATACTTAAAAATAGTAAAAATTTACGGAATATTTCGAAGCCTAGAAAATTCTCTAGATCTCGGATAACGGCTTGGCTGCCAGATTAAAATTAAATCTCATGAAATCTAGTGACCAGGAGAAAAGTTTAGTCGAATTACGAGACAATCGAATGTTTTATAATTTTACGGGTAATAAGTTGCCCCGATGACTGAGGGACGAGATTTTACGAAAATCTCGAATCCCGAAGAAATGGATTGAGCTGGTTCATTTAAATAAAGTGGCCCGAAAGAATAAGTTATTTCGGAGAAGAAAGCGGGCAGGGCAAGCTTCATATGAATCATGTATCAAAATAATAATAATAATAATTAAAATAAAGGATAAAACAAGCAAAATAGCGAGGAAAGGGGCTCGGGTAGTGAGAGAAGAAAAGAGGGGAGAAGAAGCTCTGGCTTCTCTCTCTCGATTCAGCGACCTTGATCGGGGGCTACAGTTCACATTCAGACCAGAAGCTAAGTTATTGCTACTCAGGCGATCACGCGTGGATCCCAGAAATCCTGAAGTTTAAGCCAAGGATTTGGGCGAAGAAGAGTTCGGAGAATTTCAGCTTTGGGTTTAGGAAGTGTCCACGGGACTTCCTTAGGTTGTCTTTAATGATACAAGGGTGGGAACTAGTTTGATTAGTATAGAATTTGTCTAGACTACAATGGATTAAGAATACCACATGTAGGAAATGATATCCCGAGCCGTATTAAAAGAAATTGGGTTAGAAGAACCTGTTATGCAATGAATGTTTGTTAGTTTTATGCTAAATTAGTTTGTGTTTTGGGCTTTGGTTGATTGATTATTAACTCTCCAGATTGAGAATATTTGTATTGAAATATTGGGGTTTAGGGAGATCATCCAAATTTCTTCAAACCCATATTTTTGTTTTGACCATAACTTGGTCATCACTCTCATCGAATTGAGTGATTCAATTTAGGAGTAAACTAGACTCATAAGAGAACATATCTCCTTGGGATACGGTATATCAATTCAGATCAACTGGAAATAGAAATGAATCAGTAGAGCGGCCTTAAATGGTGTGGTGCCTTGTTCCTTGAATAGATTACTCTGGATTTAATGTCCTCCAACTTTGGACGGCCATAACTTCTTCGTCCGAAGTCCTTTTTGGGTGTTCTTGGACTCTATGGAAAGCCCTTTGAGTCTATCATCCACCCATATATATCTTAATTCAACTTGAATTCAGATTATGTCCGAAAATGACAGAAAACATTAGGCCCCTGCTGCTTCGGCGCACCGGATTTTCTGGTTGTGTCTATAACCGGACCAGCCACCAACTGTGATCAGTCCTTTTGGGTGTTCTTAGACTCTATGAAGCCCTTTGGTCTCAAATCCACTTCATATATGGCGTGAGATACCATATTGAGTTTATACTACATCCGAAAATGACTAAATATAGTGGCTGCTGCTGGTACCCAGGTACAAGTTGCTGATTTTCTTCATGGCTTGGAGACTTGCTGCTCAGCCGATTAGGATTCTAGTTAGGGAATTCTTGGACTCTATCACTCATTGGTATAGAATCTAGCCATATGCTATATACTGGCATTTTGGTACTTATCTTGTCTGAAAATTGAATTATTTGTACCGTGTACTGTCGCTTTGGTTAAAGTTAATTGGAATACATAGTAAGAAAGGATGTGGATATGAATAAGAAATAGTAATATGTAGATTTGATATGTAAGTATGAACTAAAGAAAAAGGCACACAAGAATTATCAAAGAAGAAATGCATTTACTTTCCTGCGGAGATGGGACCAGTATGATAAAGTACAAATGCAGCATTGCAAAGTATAAAGTATAGGTATATGTCATAAGATACGATGATGCGATGGAAATAATGAAGATATAGAGTCAATGAGATATAAGATCATTACAAGTAGATGACATGATATGAATATATGATTGTCATGCATAAACGAATAGATGGAACATGATAGGAACACATGAATGAGTAAAAACATACATGATAGAACTATAGAAAGTACATGAATAGCTAAATCATGATAGAAACGCATAAAGGATATGATGCATAAATGATATAAAGGGATATGAATAGATAAGATATATGAATATGAATACAAAGTGCATAGATGCATTCATGATATATGATAGGATTACACATATATGATACGAGCAAAACTAAATGATAGAAAAAGATATGAATATACGTATTGTAAAGAAATATGAGATGATAATGCGAAGCAAATATGTGAAGGTATTGACAGAAATAATAATAGTGTATACTCTACATGACATACGATGCAATAGTTGTTCATGTAGATGAGATATGTACAGAAAAATGTAATAAAATGGATTATGCGCCTTAGAACCTAGTAGAGGATAGATGGGCATGCCTATTAGGGAAAAACAAAATACGCAACATCTCTTGATCGATTGTTTTTGTTTGGGTCATTATAGTGCCTTCGAGCCCTTATAGATGGTCATTGTCGTCTGATGATATTAACAACCGGACCCATATAGACCCTTTGTTTCGTCTGATGAGCCACAGTGCCTTCGGGCCGCCTGGTTTGGCTATCCGCCTGGGTTTATGCGGGCGTGAAGCATCAAAACGGATGACAAATTATACAGTACAAAGGAGTAAAGTGTGATGACCACGAAATAAATATGATAGATAAAGTATATGGCAGCATGTAATTACCGTATATGAAAAACACGGTATAACAGAAAATCACTAAGAAAAGTATAGTACATAGAAAATGTAGATGTAATATAAGGGAAATCTACAAAGAATATAGATGAGAGTATATGACAAATCACATAGCTCTTGGGCCAATGACAGAAACTGAGATTCCCTTCCCGAATCTTATGCATTGAATGTCAATTCTATAGTCAAAAGTGACTCATCTTATTAAATGTGAAAACAAGTACTCACACAGATGACAAACGGGGCTGAGATTCCTACGAATGCGCGTGAATGTCAAATTCTATGATGGATGAAAATACAAATGCAAAGTATATGATGATACAAAATTGTATAAGAAAGTACATGACAGTACATGAAAATTATATGAACAAGTACAATACATAAAAGAGAAAGTAATATGAAAAGTATAACAGGAAAACAGTATATGAACACAATACATGATAATAGTACATGAAAATAGAACATAACAATTGATATAGTATATAACCATGAAAGTAATATATGAATATGACTAAGATATACTGCTTGAGATAGGAATACTAATATGAACCATTAGAAAATGTGATCAAATGATAAGTATTAGATAAAATAAATGATATGAAAGGTTATATGTCAAACTGAGCATATATGAAAGTATAGTACATGAAAAGTACCAGATGAAAGCATACAAAAGTACCGTATATAAAAAGTATAAGAATATAGATAAAAGTATAGGACAGTATATGTAACACCCCAAAATATACCCTAGTAGTTTTCGGACTTGTGTAGGGTATATTATAAGCTAAATAGGAATTTTGGGAAATAAATTGGCTTAGGAAAGTTTACAAGATACAAGGGCAATCTTGTAATTTTGAAAAAGGATATGAAAGTCATAAAAGAGAGGAAGATGTGGGGTTAAACTAGGAATATGCATAAGTTGAATTTTAAAGGGAAGAGAATTCATGGGCCAAATTGCAATTAGAGGAGTTAGCAAAATGGGTTTTATTTGGGCTTAAAAACGCAGCCTTAACAAATCCATGTTTTAAAGATAATTTGGTCTCAAATTGGGGACCGTGAGAAGAAGAAGAGGGGAGGAAGAAGGGAGAAGAAGAAGAGGAAGAAGGAGAGATTCAAGCCGAGATCAAGCGAAAGGTATGGATCTAACATGGATATATGAACTTTCTATTATGAATACCTTGGATTTTGTATGGGATTCTAGAGAGTTTTATGAGTTCCAAATCTAGGGTTTGTTAGGATTTCTTACAATCAAAAGATTTATTGAAGGTAGGGTTGGTAAATACTCACAAATCCTGCAGAAGAAGTAGAGATCCT
Source organism: Tetrastigma voinierianum (assembly GCA_016808115.1). Classification (NCBI taxonomy): domain Eukaryota; kingdom Viridiplantae; phylum Streptophyta; class Magnoliopsida; order Vitales; family Vitaceae; genus Tetrastigma; species Tetrastigma voinierianum. Next base: position 38,137 of record JAEQBH010008419.1, read on the forward strand.
CTCTTTGAGGTTGGATTCATGGTTAAATATTAAGCAATTGAGTTAGGAATTTAGATAAGCCTAACCAAATCCTTGAGTTTAGCTTGTGTATAGGTTAATACCCATATTGAAATGATTTTGGGAGAAATTCATGGAAAGGTTTGAGAAAGAAGATAAGAAATGAAAGATGGCGATTGAATAGAAAAGAGATTCGAAATTGAATTGGAATGGTTTGAGGTGTGCGGAAGTGTGGGAGTGATCCATGGATTAAAGTGAAGGAAAAATGTGAAGAAACACCCATTCTGGGCATTTTGGGTGTCTTCTGTAGAAGTTAAGTTCTACCGGTAGAACTTCGATTCTGGTCATTTTGGCCGTCCTCTAGGTGAAGTTAAGACCTATAGGTAGAACAATTACAGTTTTCATTTTGACCAGTTTTTTAATATTTACTGGCCTGCTTTCTCATTTCTTATACGGTTGAGTGATTAGTGGCCATAAAATAGACTTCAAGGAGAACCAAGCTTAAAAGTATTGTCAAATTCTGACTCTGAGGTCGAAATATTCACTCCAAGTAAGTACATGTACGAGCCCATTTCCTGCATCAGTTAATCATAGAAGTCAAGATTAGTTTCGGAGCGTAACTTGATTCGGTGCTCAGAATGGGAGTGATTCGATTGGAATAGAACCCTTAGCACCTTAATTTTAAAGGAGTACAAGATCAGTGTCAAATATCAGGGCAAAGGCACTGGAAAAATTAATATCGCAAAACTATCCCTCGGTAAAATCGGTGGCAGGCTAGTTGGCATGAAATGCCATAACTTGAAGTTTGGACGGTCAGGTTGGATTGATTCGATTCTGGGTAACGTAGATTCATAGAAGAATAAGAATACGCGAGATTGGGTATGATTGCATGCTCATCGCTACCTTACCCGGTAATTTTGGAATACGATCACATCGTGAGCGTATAAATGGCAATTTAATAATGCTCTGCATAGATAGTAAGTTATTGAACTCATATAATTGGCAAATTACTGGAGCCGATTATTGAATGACCTGGCACTCTACGATCGTGCTTGGCACATTAGTAGCAGTACTCTACGATTAGTCTGTGGCACTCGTAGATGCTTGACACAGTAAATGCCGGTACTCTACGATTAGTGCTCACGGCGCTCTACGTACCGATGCGCCGGCTGCAGTACTTGGTACTCTACGATTAGATGCGCGGCACTACGATCTGTCTTATCTGTGGTTTGCTTATTGTGTGTATCTACTCTATTCAGATATTCTTGAGTCCTGAGTAATCTATTTCTAATTATATGATAAGACTCGAATAAGAATAAAGAAGCTGAATATGGTAAAGATCTGAATGTACCTACAGTTGCCTCTTGTATATCATGCATGTATTTTCACAGTGCCTCGCTGTTTGCTATGTAGTACTACAGGTGCCTCACAATATCTGATTAAGTTCTATAGTACCTACGGGTACTCCTGTATCTGTTTAAGTTACATCCGTACTCTGGTGCCTCCTGTGTTGAAGAAACTCACATAACTCCTACGGGAGGTCAGAATAAGTATAAGTCTTAGTAGTACTACGGGTACTCAGTGTCGGTAAAGCAAGTATAAGTCTGAAGTAATTACCTAAGGGTACTCTCGTGTCGATAAATAATCTGAGTTCGGTGAATGCTTCTGATACTCAGTATCTGTAAGATAAGTATAAATCGAGTGGTACTACAGTACTCGAGTAGAAGAATAAATGCATGGCCTAAGTGCTTGTACCGAGTAAAATGTTCTGTAGTACTACGGGTACTTAACATCCAGAAATCTGAATCGATTACGTAACACAAGTATAAGATCTGTAAGATAAAGAATAAGTCTGTACCTGACTATAAGTTTAGTAAGATAAATATAAGTTCAGTAATATACATATGAATCGAAATACATGTATAAGTTACGTATAACTGCATTACAAGATCAGAAATACCGAGTATAAGTTAGTAAGACCGGTATAAGTTACGTAAGACAAGTATGTGCTCAGAAATACAAGAATCGGTTAAGTAAGAGCAAGTATAAGTTACGTAAAGACAAGAATAAACTTCTGTAATACAAGTAGAAGATGCGCCAAGAGCAAGGATAGGTTACATGAGTACCGTATAAAATCGAGGTACTAATATATAAGATTCACGAAGTACCTACGGGTACTCCTATATACGATTGGTTTTTAAATATGAACCTACGGTATCTCAGTATAACAAGTGATTGCCTCACGGGTACTCGATGAGTATGGGTATACGTTGAAGCTAGGACTTGTTGGGATGTGATACCAACTGAGAGTTGATATATGAAGGACATTTGATCAGAAGTAAGTGCTTAAAGTGCTCAAGGTATAAGATTAAGTTCATGAATCCCAGGTATACGTTAAAGTAATCTCTCTGTGATACCTACGGGAACCTCCGAACAAGTGTAAACTCCGTAGGACAAGTATAAGTTCTGTAAACTCCTACGGGAGATCGAGATATAAGCTCGATCTGATTATCTGAGAAATCAGAGATAAGAATAAGATCCAGGCCAATTTATAGATACAAGACCTTTGGATCAGAATAGGACTGTCATGAGTATAAGATCCAATAAGGATAAAGTCTTGCCATAAGTGTGGTCACAGTATTAAGTATAAGATTGTTATAAGTATAAATTTGATGCTAGTTTATAAGGAATCGGAATAAGCGCAAATATGGATCACATGGGAGGTAAAAAGCGTCTGTTTATTAAAGTCACGAAAGTCTGAGATTGTGAATTATTTTTGATGACACAAATAGGAACGAGCACGAAATCGCAGAAAATCATGAGTTTATGTAAAGAGATGGAGTGGATGCCTTGCCATTTGCATATGTCTAAGTTTGCTCTTGAATATGATGACTGTATATATTGAACCATATGATTCATGATGATTTTGATATTTGTTTACCATTATAAGTTTATCATGATTCGGTATAAATCTGTCGCATCGATATAAGTTATAAGAATATGGCTTCCCGCTGGCGTAAAGAAGCTTAGCACGGGTTTGTCAGGTGTAGGTACGGAAGACATCGTAGACATCGGCATACGGTTGGGCAAACACACTTGTAAAGGAGTTCTTACATGTGAGTTAGTGCTCCCCGATTTATAAATGTAATGGATTCAGTTTTGTATAAGTAAATGGGACTCATTATATGTGTATAGATTTTGATGGACACCACTCCGGTGGTAGTCCTTTTGATTCTGTTATAAGATGTGGGCCATACCCACAGGTGCCAGTTGGCTTTTAAAAAAAAAAAAAAAAAAAAATCAGGTCAAGAGTCCCAGTATTTGGTCTCGCGTCCCGGAAATCGGGGCGTGACAGTATAAGATAGGTTATATGAAAGTATATGAGATATGAAAGTATATGATACATGCCTGATGCTCCCAGACGCAGAAAGAAATAGACACTTAAGTAAAGAAACTTACGAGATTTGTAATCTGAAGAATAATAAATAGACAGAGTATACGATATAAACCAAATGAAAAGAAATAGGCAAAATTATATGTGATAGATAAGTTATGATATGATATATGCACATGTTTGAATACATAAAAGGCATTAGACAAGATGATAAGTGTTAGAGAGTCATAGTATATGATGCAGTGTAAGGTATAAGAATGTATTCGATTAAACTGCGATGATCAATGTTATTGGTCATCCATGTATATGTTTCGAAAGCACAAAAAGCGTAAAGAGCATACGGGTTTTAATCAGATGAATACGAGAGAAGCGAGAGAGCGAGGATAGAGGACGGCATCTCATCAGCGATGAGCCCCGTGACAGAGATAGGTGCTTTCGTCGCCTTCTTCATGTCTACTGTATTTTTTGGAATAGGTATAAGTTTTGTATATTGAGAAGTAATGGGACTCGGTGTATAGAAGTGAATACCACTCTACGGTGGTAGGTGCTCACACCCACTTGCTATTCCCATGATCTACGATTTTCATTTTCACGGTATATGTATAGTTTTGTAATAGTGAAATTGTAATAGTACAAATGGGGCTGAAATATATGTGTATAGAATATAATGGGTACTTATGGTGGTATGTATAATGCTATATGTAAAAATTTGTTATTAATTGTGCATATGAATGAGAAAGCGAGGTATAGGTGTCGGCTACGAGAAAGAAAAGTTAAAGAGTCCGTTCAAGAAAGCAGTGTCGCCTTTTATCGGTAGCCTAGGCGAGGTGGGGCGTGACGATTTAGTGATATCAGAGTACCTAGGTTTAGGCGTTTACGGAAATGTCTATGTCTAGTAGTCCCCAGATAGGTATAAGATAGAGAAGAGAAATGCATAATATGTATAGTTAAGTGTTGGCCTCGATGTGGATGTCCTACTTGTCTTGTATGAATGATGAGCAAATATAGACATGACATATGTGGAATAGATCTAACTTTATGCTTTCAAGGCTCTTTCATGGTGCAACGGGAATGTGCTGAGGCATAAGATCACTTCTTGATCTAGCGACAATCTTGGAAGGTTTCACCTCAATTGAGAGGAATAACTTCAACCCAGTGTTAGCTGAGATTCTAATCAAGGGAAGAGGAAATTCTTATCTAATTGAAGGTTGAGGTATCTTTTAATTTGGAGAGGGCTTGCAATATCCTATCCATGGGAGCAAGCAATTTCTAGTCATAAGAAATGGTTGTGAAGTACTGAGAAGGAAAAATAGTCAGATCTTAAAAAAGGAACAAATACTATAAGTTTCAGACCCATTGTCTAGAAATAGAAGTGTGGTAAGTTGAAGAGTGAAACGTATAGAGTTAGGACAAATCCATAATACGCATTTACTCGCTCTTAGGCAAACTCAGGAGTTCATATCATTTACTTCAGCATCTTATTTGAAACTTACAAAGTGATGGTATGTGTTTTTCTTCCCACGTGTTTCGGTTCATAGTGGTTATCAGCCCCATTTAACAGCGAAGAAGGCGTAGCCTGGTGAGACTTCTTTACGACTTTCGACGTGGTAGGCCCATTTGACCGACAAATTGATATCGCAATAACTTCAAAACTATCACGTAGTGGTGTTTAAATCTCTTTACATATACATGCTGAGTCCCATTTACTTATACTTACACAAACTCCACTATTACAAAAACTTTACATTTTACTCTTTCAAACCAAAGATCTAAACCTATCGGGTGGACTCTGACTGTTGTATTGGCCTTGTTATGGAATGCCTCGAATGTCTTAACGATTACCTACGGATACATGCTAAGCTTATAGCTTAGGTGAGAAATAGATAACATATGACCCACGTGAAGTGGTCCGTGAAATTCTGAGATACATATAACATAATGCATATCCGGTATCATTGTAACAAAATTCTAAAGCGAGTTTTCATATAACATAATTCTTATAACGAATTTTCATATCTCCATGCAAGATTCGAGCAGAGATCTTATCATGGAATTGCCGTAGGTATTGTTGAACTTTCTTATACTTTCTTATTGTTCATTATTCAGATTTTTATCATATAAATGTTTGTCTGTATAGACCGGTAACAATGAATGAGAGGGATACATCACAATAGGTACCTGAAGGTATGGTACGGTACTAACAGAGACGTGCCTACCCGCATGCTTGGAGGTGTTGTAGCAGATGCAGTGTCATCCCCTGAACAAAGGCGTGCACCGCACCGCGTAACGGGGAGTTTCATAGCCTTGGGGAGTGCGTCACATTAAATAGGGCGTGCTGCCCGGCCTTAGCAGGAGGTGTCGTAGCACGATGCGGGAGTGTCGTTGCCTTTGAGCATACGTGCTTATTCATTCACTATCCGGTCAGACAGGCATCTGATTATATTCTTGAAGCTTGTTATATTGTTCTTAATCATTGTGAATAAGAAGTAAAAACAATCTTTCCCAACCCAATGAATCATAGGCATTTTCATATCACTATTATGCTTATCTGGACCCTTTCATTCTACTTATTAGGATCCTCGTTAATCCAATTTTATGCTAATTATCCTCCATTGAAAGTCAAACAAAAGTAACTTAGTTCTAGAATGAATTGAAGAAAGAACAAAATTGGAACTATAGCTTGGCCTAGAAACATGCTTTGCTTGTATGCCTAGGCATAGAATCGCCTAAGTAGCATAAAGCCTCGAAAGGCCTGGTCCACCTAAGTGTAGGGACCTCCACCTAGGTGGGCTCTGCCCACCCAGGTGTGCACTCCTGCCTAGGTGGCATCAGGGAGTGTCGTCTTGCAAAAGTTGAAAATGGACCGGAGTTTTTATTTATTTTCACCAGAAATCGTTCAACTAAAAACAAACCAACCTCAAAACAAACTTCAAACAACCTAAAAACACTTTGATTAATATTTTTCCTACCCAAACCTAGACAAGGAGGGATTTCCATACTTTCCATACATCAAATGAGAAATTTCCATACTAACAAATATAGGGATTTCCAAACTTGAGTTCCATACCTTGATTTCTTTCAAACTTAAGCCTTTCTTTTCCTTCCTTCTCCTTGCTTGAACCACAAAGAATTGAATATAAATGGAGAACAAGCAACACAAAGTTAGCTCTCCTCCTCCATGTGAATGCCCTAGCCTCGAGTAGAAATGATCTGATCCTAAGACAATGTTTGGTCTCATCCCAGGTGGATTTAGGCCATGTTTGGCTTATCACATTTTAGTTTAAATTCTCCATTTTTACTTATTAATCCTTCCACTTCATTCTATTTGAAAATCAACTTATCATATTTCTTCTTTAATATATCATCTTCTTGTGTTATGACCTTTGGGTCCTCATTTTACAAATCACCAATTTACCCTTAGTACTTCAATTTCCGAAAAATGCAAATTTTACTTATATTATACCCTAAACTGTAATAAACTACTAGAATTTATAATTTGATCAATACGATAGCTCTCTAATCATTTAGTTTAGAAATTTCATTAATTATTGATTCTTTTATTTTTCTTGAAAAGTTAAATACATCATGAAAACCTAGGAATTCAAATAGTAAGGATCTTTAGTAGTGAGGGTAGTTAATCTTTAAATTTTCTAATGATGCCTTAGAATGTCTCCCGAACTTAAAAATCCACTATATTACTTATATGACCTGTGCATTTGCAGTGACCTAGACCAAACCAATTTTCAAATAAATCAACTTACACACCAGGCATAAAACATATTTTATATCTTACGTCGCAACAAGTTTTTTTTTTTTTTTTTGGCGTCGTTGTAGGGGACTAATCCAGTTCTTGGTAGTTGTGTTAGAAATTTGTCATAACAAAAGATTAAGAATTAGTTTTTTTGGTCCATATAGAAAAGCAGATCAACAAGTTTTTGGCACGGATTATCGGAGGCGATTCGATTCTTGGGCCAGCTATGTAATTTGTCTTAACAAAGATCGAGAGATCTCGATTGTTTTTGGTCTATATAGAAAAACATATCAACCCAGAGAGTTAGGATGTTTTTTCCTAACCTTGATGTCCTTAAGCTTCAACCTAATTTCCCTTTTCTTCCTTTTCTTTTCTTCTTCCTTTCCTTCCTTTTCTTCTCTTTACTTGAACAAGTAGAACCCAAACAAAATGGAGAGAAAGCAAACCAAAGATTGGTTCCTCTATGCCCTAGACCTTCAAAGCAAAAAATGGAGACTTTTTCCATTCCATAGACAAGTTTATTGTTTTGACTCCTTTTGAGAAATAAGTTTGCCCTTATTTATTTAGTCCTTTACTTCATTATTTGCAATTCAACAATGTTTACCACAATATATAATCTTTTAACTTAATGTCCCATAAGTCCCTAATTTGACAATTTACCATTATCCTATTTACTTCTTTAATAATTCCGATTATATCATTTTTCACACTTAACTATTAAATTTATGAAAAACACAAATTTGATTTCCATTATACCCTAAACATGTCATAAAACTATTATGGTATAATTTGGGGTGTTACAAGGTCTCTAATCATCTGGCGAATCTACCAAGCTCTACACTTTATTATGTTACATGAAGGTCATCTCATCTTTCATTGCATCGATCGAGTAGTTTGAGGACTATGATAACCCAGTTGTAGGTAGTCGGATCATTACATCAACACCACATCATACTCCATGCTCTGCATTAGACAATGTAGTCATCCGAAATTATGGAACTATGTACCCTCTCTAATCTCCTTAAGGGTATATCATGACTTTATATGCGGGAGTTCTTAGGTCTACATTTAGGGCTACTAAATTTATATCCTCAATTGGTTCATCGTCGGTAGTATTTATTGGATGTTAATTCGACAACATGATTGAGATGGAGTGAAGCGTGTTGACACATGAATAAAGCGGTGTTCTTTGAACACAATTTCTCTTGGCCCTTGGCTTGTACCGGTATCATCAAATAGATATTCTTTGTCTGGAAATATGACCTAGTGTTTTTGCCAAAGAATAGAAGACTTTTCATTCAATTTCAAACTCTTGGTGCTACTAACATAATTAACACTAGGAGAAAAACAAAGCAAACTATACAATCCTAATCTGTAAAGATCCCCACAAAGTGTTTCATTGTCATTCAATAGTGAATCTCGGTACAATTTAACTTTTCCAGTTCCAAAAGAAAACTATATCCAAGTCTATCCAAGAAATAGGTCTTGATATCAAATTTCTCTGATCGAGGGTATGTACAGCATATCCTTGCAATTTCAAAAAATTCATGTGCGGGTTTATGTCCCGCAGCTCTAGAAAATCAACTTGGAATCTTATACATAGATATCCATTGTACACATCTTTGTACTCCAAACTAGTTGGATTCTTATATCACCATTTGCATAGAATTGCAAGCATGAATGATATGTGCATTCTCCCAACTTACTTAAGTATCATATGACACATCAATGATATTGGACTCAAAACAAACATTCGTGATGATTATCGAGATAGCTCATTTTCCCGTTCTTATATTTAGTCGGGTTAAGTTTAAATTGATGAAAACAAGGAAGACTCGAAGTTGAAGAATAAACAAGAGGAAATGATGTAAAAAATACATGTAAAGCAAAGACATGCAAAATTGCTCGATTCTTGACACCAAATGACCCACAAAGAAATTGGTCATCAAATCTTATAGTCTATAAAATACAAGACTCATACACCCAGAGTAGAGCAATTCATCGGATGCTCCTCACAACCTGATGCGTTAATTTCCGCAGATGAGTAGTAAAATTAAATTTATAACACTTAATGAAATCTCTTCTAAAACTAAGCATCACGCGAATAATAAAGTAATCAATAAGATAGCACACTATCGTATAGATCTTAGCAAAAGTGATATGTAAGACGGGAGAAATTACAGTTAAACATCGATTAAAAAATATGAGCATGCTTGAGCTCGGCGAGAGGCAAGTATATAAGCATTCAATCTTATTCACAATATGATGTTATAAATAATCCCAAATAACAAAAACATAATTACAAAAGCAATGTGTGAAAAACAGTGAAAATATTACAAAATTTGGTAAAAATCAAATTTATGTCAAAATAGAACAATGATATATATATATATATATATGTTGTAGGTCCATATTAGTCTCTTATAATGATGATTCGAGCCACGTGGCATATATCAATGCCTCACTTAGCTCCCGTAACCCATTTAATGAATAGCTGCTGTTTGTCATAATTCAATGAGCGTGTCAAGCCATAATCGGTGCCAATACTCCATTATAAAGTAATGATTCAAGCCACATGGCATATATCAACGCCTCCATGGCTCCCATAACCCATTTCAATGAATAGCCCTTTCCTTTTAATAAATTCAATGAACGTATCCATCCATAATCGGTGCCAATACTCCATTGGTCAATATTGAATTATTACATAAGGTCACTCCTTCATAATTGATATCTAATGGTTGCATAGTTTATGGATTCCCATTTAAACTAATATTTGTTTTCTTTTTAATTTCCCTTTCTTTGACTCGACACCAAAAGCAGGGAATGATTCTGTAGAAAAAGATTCTAAAACATAAAAGTACTTATGCCTCAAAACTCATCCAACTAATGATATCACATGCACCCAACTTCTCTTCATACTTAAAAAAAAAAAAAAAAAAAGGAAAATCCACCATTTCACGAAATTTTCAAATCAAAAAAATTCTTAGTTATTCAGAAGTCTTTGGTTGAGAGACCCAAGCAAAACTCATCACGATACACCATAAGTCATATTCAAGGTTGAAGGATGGTGATGTTAGATTTACAAAATATTTAAGGTGCAATTACAAAGTTTTGATGCTTTAGATTCTCCATTAAGAGAATATTCTTTGTAAGACATGTTGTTTGATGGTGCAAAAACATCGTGGCATGTAGTAAAAATTCAGCCAAACTCTAGATCGAATAAGCCAGAAACTCGATTTTAACTTTTTTATGTTTTTGTTTCTTAACAATTTGATTTGTTGCTGCTCTAATGAAAATTTTGAAGAAAATACAATCTACTACTTCTAAATACGATTCTTTGAGCATTAACCCACTTAAAAAAGGTTCTCGTCTGACCATTTAATAGAGAGAAAAGGATTCCAAGAAGAAAGAACGGTGCTTTTTATCTTTGTTGATTGAGGCAATCAAGTATAGAAACACAAATATAAAATAGTTTGGCTTCTACCCGTTCCAGTGAAGAGAGAGAGAGAGAGGAGGAAGAAGAAGAAGAGAGAGAGAGGAGAGAAGGGCTTGAGTCTTTGTATATTATAAACTGTAAAGGCCTTATATAGGCTAGGCTATACAAACCTAAGAAAGGAAAATATACAATTGTCATATACAATAATAGAACTTGCCATATAGTAATCTAACATCCCCCCAAACTCATGGTGGTTTAAGAGAAACCGTTGCCTTGGGTTTGGTCATTCAAGTTCCTAGGAGGTTTTAGTGAAGATATCGACTAAGCCGATCCACGAGAGGAAATGAGGCGAAATTAATAATTATACCACTGAAGAGATGATGATGAATGAAATAATGATGTCGATCACCGATATGTTTAGTAGTTCGCTAGAAGACATCCATTATGAGCAATTTGAATAGCACTTCCAATTATCACGGTTAAGTTTAGTTTATGATGGGACAGTCAGGCGAGATCCTATGGTAGCAGCGCCGATAAAGTTCCAGGCTGTAGATTGCTGGTGCTCACATGTGCACTTGATCTTCAAAATGAGCAATGGTTGTTTGTTTTCTCTCCAAGAGATAAGAATCACCCGGAAAACAATATCCTACGGTAGATTGTGATCGGTGGGATCCTTGCGATCTGCATCCCGGAATATGCTTGAAGAGTTGTGAAGAATGGGAAGAAAAAGACCATCAAATATGGTGCCTTTCCCGGATATCGAAGAATCTTGATATGATAGCATAATGAGGAAGATCTATGGGGCGATATAAAGCGGCCGACTACATGAGCGCATATGAGTGTGAGGCGGGCATGGTCAGGACCAGTGGAGCTCCAAACAAGGCGTACGGCCAGGAGTAGCTCGGATAGTGGTTCGCCGTCATGAGAATTGAGCGTAGTTATACTTTCGATAGGTGTGTCGACTAATATCTTGCTATCGATTAAATCTTGACTCGAGAATCAAATCGAAAGTATATTTGGCTAGGGAAGATAATAACCATCTTGAAGGAAGAAACTGAACCAATGTAATTAAGAAGAGTGAGATCTTTCATTGATTAACGACGAGAAGGTACTTTAAATCTTGAATACCTTGCATATCATGCCTATAATAATCATATCATTGACGCACAAGGAGAATAAGTAATACCATGATCAAGTAGTCTCGAGAAAAATACATCAAATGAAGCGCACGAAAAACCATCACAGAGATAGTAGAACTAAACTTTGCAAGACCATGCTTGGAGCTTGTTTAAGACCATGAAGTGCCGTCGTAGTCAGCATGCTACGTGGGAACCGGGAGGAGTGAGAAGTAACCGGGAGGCTTCATATAGACTTCCTCTGAGAGTTCACCCATTAAGAAAATAGTTTTTGATCCATCTAAAATAGTGATGGCCATTTGCGAGTCGCGAGCTTAATGATATCAGTCTTGACAAAGAATAAAAGTTAAGCCCACAGGGTAGAAGTCTCATAATCAATCCCATACTCCACAGGTAAAACCCTGACATGAGGCGAGCTTTGTAGCGATCAACAGTGCCATTCGATCGAGTCTTGGTGCCTCGCCCATTTACAGCAGATAAGCGGTTTTTTCGAGGGGATTAACGAGATCACATGTTAGGTCTTATGCGGTGCATCGACTCTTCTTTCATAGCTTGCTGCCATAAAGGGTTAAGGAAGCCTCCTGAAAAGTCACGAGGTTCTGGAGAGAGCGAGAACAAAAGCAATGTGATGAGTGCACAAAACACTCATATTATACGCGTCCACTTTGTGTTTTAGTTGATTTTACATTTAAATAAAGCGTGTGTAGCCAGATCTGATTTCTAGAGTTTTTTGTGTTCAGGTCAAGAGGTGGTTTTGGCAATTTGGGTTGAATAGAAGAAGTAGGAGAAAACAACGGCGACAATCGCGTACAGTCCAATGGAAAAATCGACAAGTGACCCGGCGTTGTGGCGTTGCAGCGTCGCCGCGTCAGGCTGGTTTCACGCGCGCCGAGTCATAAAAAACAAGGGATGCTAATTTGGGCATCGGAGCGTGCGGATTTGAGCGGAAAGGAAGACAGTAAACTCAAATCATTGGAAGACACTTTCTTTTGTATTTCTTCTTTACGAAAAAGACGTTGATGATTTATAGATTGATTATGTGTATGTTCGGTTCCAACATGTTCTGGATTTCTATCTAGGGTTTTTATTGAACCTTGTCTGAATTGAATAGATTAAGGTTTAAACATATATTATTCGGTTGTTATGATTCACATTGATCTGCTCTATATATGTGATTTCAATACATGGTAATGTCTGGCCAACATTAGCATAGTCAGGAATTTCAGATATTCGGGGTCGAAGAGATAAGGACTCCTAGGGTTTGAATAGAGGCGACCCTCGGTTCATCGGTAAATAGAGATATCAAGGTCAGGAGTATTTGGTGATTCAGGGTTTGAACATTTAAAGCGTTTTGGAGTGGGTTGGGGTGAGATGCACTGACCTGATGACGAATAGTGGAGACACCTCGAGAGGGTGTATCTCGTGAGCACGATCCTAAATCATCGAGAAGTCATTAATAAGCGAGTAGTAATTCACATAGGTAATAATCCATCAAAATAAACAGGGAGACAAATCCCTAGTCTTTACATCTTGAGTATTCTCTGAGTTAATTTAGCTTTAGTTTTAATCACACCGCGTTGGTTAGATAGAAATTTAGAGTTTAACTTCAGATATATTATAAGAACAATTTCAATAGTCAGCGCACTTCTCCCCGTGGATCGATATCCGTACTTAGGTACACTATATTACTTGATACGACGCGTGCACTTGCACACATAGGCGTACACATTTTACACATCACGCTTTCGACCTATCACAATGGAAGTCACGCGAATGTGAAGGCGTGGTTATCGATAGAATGGCGAAGTGCATGGGGTCGGAAAGGACGGCGGGGATCTGTGGAGTAGGAGGAGACTTAGAGACCAAGGGAGGGGTGCTCAAACATAGAAGTGGGAGACTCCTTAGGAAAAGAGTCAGGGAGGGGATCGATGATGGGAATAGGGAAACTTGAGGAACATGAGGTAGTTGGTAAAACAATTTTGTGTTTCCAAAAGATCACATGCTAGAAACATAGAAGACATTTGCTAATGGGATCACCAACACCTATAACCTTTTTGATTCCATACCCGAAAACAACACAAACGAGAGCGAGGCGAAGTTTGTTTCTTTCATGATCTTGAAGAGAAGAACAAAGCGGGCACATCCAGACTCTAAGTGGAGTCATAGAGGAGAAGAACTGACCAGCAGGATCATAAGGAGTTTGATTCTGAACAATGGGAGAAGGACACAGATTGATGGTGTAAAGCGGAGAAGTAAGAAGCGGCTTCCCCTACAAGGCTGAGTAGACAGACGGTTATAGTAGTTGAACAACATGAGAATATATGAAGTTTGCGCTCGATGCCATTTCTTTGAGAAGTGCAGCCTATGAAGAATAGGAACAATACCAAATTGATATAGAATAGAGGTAAATTCATGGACTATATTCTTAGGCATTATCAGATCTGAAAACTTTGATAGGTTTAGAAAACTGTGTTTCAATCATTTGGTAAGAACCTGATATATTTGGCTTCGAACGATTTTTAAAGAGATAAATCTAAGTATATATGGAAAAATCATCCACAAAAATAACAAAATAACGTGACCCACCCTGAGTAGTAATGGGAGAGGGACCCCATTGTTGACCAAAATTGTGTATGACCAAATTTCTACCTTATTACCTAAAGTATTATCTAATCCACAGCGGCGCTCCAAAAACTTGTTGGCTTTGAGTGTCTGTGACCAAGTTACCTTTTATTTACTAAAGGTATTATCTAATCTGACAGCGATGCGAAAACTTCGTTGAGACCAAATGATATATACACATTTTTGCCACTATTACCAAAAAGACTAACGCTACTAAACTGAAATCCCCATCAACGGTGCCAAAAACTTATTTGAGACCAAATGATATATACAAAATTTGTAATATTTTCTTACCCAAAAAGACCCAACTACTAAATGACTAAAATCCACGACAGCAGTGCAAAACTATTAAAACCAAAATATAACTTATATGCTCATAAGAAGAATAAATTTTGTCATAACTCAATTTAAAGATTTACGCTGGTCTTAAAGCTGCAGAGTGCGTAGGTCGTATATAGTAATAAGTGGACCTTTAGTCGGGATATCGTTAATGAGATATTGAAAAGAATTTGTAAACTTCAACTACTGACTAATCAGTTCTGCACTATTTGAACGTCGGTTGAAAAATTTAGTAACATAATAAGAATTTTAATATTTGGAATCTAAATTTAAATAAAGGGAAAAATTTAAATCCTAAATATAAATTGGAATTTGAACGGATTATTCTGGGAAGCAGACAGGATTTCAACGCTATGAAATTATGTCGATTCCTGCATCATAATCTCATTACATTTTTCACACGAGTTGGAATCAGAATTTATCGAATGAGGAGTAAAAATTATCAGTTTAGATTCCTCCTCTAACCATACTTTTCTTGACCGAGGTTCATGTTCATTTCTTAATCATGATTCTAATCAATTACTTGTAATTATAATTTCTTTGTAAGATCAAGGTATTTTTCTTTTCAATACTTCATACCCATTTCTTATAATTTGCCAGATTTCTTGCTTCCCCAAATTAAAGCGATTACTAGATTTCTATAAAATGAATGATGTCTCATCCTTAAGATCTTGAAAAGTTTTTCTCTTTCCTTGATTAGATCTCTTTGCTAACATGAGATCAAAGATGTGTTCTTCCGGACTAAGGAGATATCTCTAATTGATTAAGATTGATATATCACTTAACCCATTCAAACCACTTAGGCAAATTGAGAAGTTTATCTAAGTAACACTGAACATTAGTTTCTTGATATTAGTATCTAGTATACCCCTAAGTAGCCAGTGCATGCTCTCTCGAGAATCTCCATTGTGTCTTCAAAGGGTCTCCTGATGTCGAGCTAGACAATAGTCCTTTCATGGGTGTGTACTCTCAAAGTGGGAACAATTAATTTCAAGAACAACACCATTAAAAATAAATTCAACATTCGACTGAAATTCCTTCTCATTGCTGAGAAAAGACCATAACTAACATGAATCTTTCCCGACGGAAGTTATGTTCTCGAAAATGGGTCTGATGCAAAATCACGATCGGGAAAATTCCACTAGCTACTGATCATTCGAAGAAATGATTTCGGCTTTTGTGCGAAGTTCATTGATTCAAGCTGATGTCGTAAATGAATTTAAGCATTTAATTTCAACCCGAAACTTTTGAAAATTTTTATTGTTTCGGATCTAGTAAGCTTATTAAGCGATCCTACTCTGAAATCTAATCCCAGAAGAAAGAAAAGAAAAATATAATGCAAAAGAGTCTCGACTCCCAGTACTCTGGTTCGTCCAGATCTTTGGCCAGTATAGCTTCACGCGGTGCGTTCTAATTATAAAGCCCTAAAAGTTTGGGCCCTAAAATTGAGGCTATGTGTGAATCCCTAAAATTTTGGTCCAGATTTGCCTTCTTTGTCGTGACAAAGTTCTGTGTCTTTGTTGTAGGTATGTAGTCGTTTGTCACAACTTGAAGATCTTGTGCTCCTTGCTTCAGCTGCGACATCGTATTTTGTTGCGACAGTCTTCTTTCTTTTAGTATGATAACTCTGTCGCGACAATATTCACATGCATTCTCGGATAGTTTATGTACTTAATCTATCGATAATCGTAATAATGACACAATTTGATGCGAAATACGCTAATTGATTATCGACCTAAACTCATCGCCAGCGACGGGACTCTATTAGGGTTATGTTGCAACATTATCTTGTATTTATCATATTTTTGTTGCCTGACTAGAAATTACAGCCGTGTGAGCATTGCCATTGAGCTTGACTACTTGTTGCAGCTTTGTTCTGATGTTGCGACATGACTTCTTGGTGTTGTCAATATTTTTTACCGCGACCCAATTTTCCTGTCACGACAAGACTCTTCTGTGTTCAGCTTAATCGTTCTGTTGCGACCCAGTTTGTTATGTCGCGATAGAACTTCTTTGCATTATGTTGAAATTTTTTTGTTGTAGCGGGAAAAGTCTATCGCCAGTACTGTTTCTCTCTGTTCGGCTTATTTCTATGTTGCGACATTAAGATCCATCATCGCGACATAGACTTTTATTCCCTCTCGGCTTAGTATGTTCTGGCGTTAGGTTCCTTTGTTACTTGGCCAGGCCCGGTCAACCAGTAAAGCTTCCTTTAGCCAGCGACATAAATTTTCTTATCGTTGACTTCTTCTTTGGTGCTCTCTTTGTCTCGGCCAAGCTCCTCCATGTTGCAAGAGTCGGTGTCGCGACATACTGGGTAATCGACATAGATACGCCTTCCTGTCTTCCGTGTCGCCTTATAAGCAGTTTTATTTCAGTTGGCTTAACCCATTTTCTATAGCTACATCTTGTCTTTTGTTGCGGCATATTATCTACGATTTTAAATCTTTGTGTTGCGACCGCAGTTCTCTAGCCATTTGCTTAGGCGTTTGTGGCGACCTGTCAGTTGTCGCGATAGAGAATGTTGCAATTGCTGGTTTTCTCTTCTTTCTTGTTGGAAATCTCTCCTTTTTGAATTAACTCTTGCAAAACACAAAGTTTGTAATTATTCCATAATTTGTCATTAAAGCGACTACGAAAAATGCTAAAAGCAATTAAAAAAAGGATTAAAAATTGATGTAGAATAGAGGTAAATTCATGGGCTTTATATTCTTGGACATTATCGTCTGAAAACGAATAAGTTTGGCCGTGTTTCAATCATTTTAGTAAAGTCATGATATATTTGTTCGAATGATTTACGAAGAGATAAATCCAAGTATATGCCAGAAAAATCATCCGCAAAAAATAACAAAATCGCGTGACCCGCACAGGTAGTAATGGGAGGGACCCCATACATTAGAATGAATAAGATCAAAGGGAATGAGAGCATGAGAAACACTGTTATTAAATGGTAAAGCAGTTTGTTTGCCAAATTGACAAGACCTTGATAAAAACTCTTATTTGGCCAGACACAACAAACCCTAGAAAGCCCAGTTGTTTAACCTGAGAGATAGATGCATGACGAGGCGAGAATGCATAAAAGCAAGGAGGAGGTGCTCTGTCACGAGACGGTAGACGAGAGAGCAAGAGGGACGGTAGATGAGGAAGATGAGGCTCAGGCAAGCCTTGAGCCTTCTGTGGTGGTCTCATTTATCTGTCCGGTCACAGAGAATCACACGACCACACGATGCAGAAGAAAAGGTTAGAAGAAAAACAAGTTGGTGGGTTTCCCGATATGAATGTAGTGTAATTGAGTTGGAGTCTTAGTGGCATTGAGCGACAAAATTTTGGTGTAGAGACTTTACCAAGATGAGATACATGCATAGGAGAACCATTCTGGTACATATGGTAGGAGAAGTAGAAGTGTGTGAAGAGACAATGTCGAAGAAGAAGTCATATATGATTGTGACCCAGGAATCAAGACCACGTAGGAGAAGTACGATATCATTAGAAAGAGCGTGTTAGATGCTAGATATGGAAGATGAACCCTAATTAACCATATCATTGTAGATCTTCTATAGGGAGAGATGAGGCAGGATTAGACTTGGAATGAGAGTCCATAGCTGATAATTCAGACTGGGTCAAAGTAGTAGTGTTCTGAAGAATACGTTGACAAGTGTAATAGGTTTCAACAGAATGACCTTTGTTCTTACAGAAACTGCAGATAAGAACAAACTTCTTATTGTTATGTCGTCTAACATGATTCCCTTTGCCTTTGGAAACGCAGTTAAATGGGCGCGGAGGGCGAGTGCGATGCGGGCGATGGGTGGAGTGCGAACCATGATGCGGATAAATGAGATTAGCCACGAAGGCGTGTGTCATCATCTGACCTTCTTGAAACTTTTGGTAAAGAGATCTTGATGTAGAATATGACTTATGGCTGATTGAGCTCATCGTAAGCCCGTGACTAAAATAGTCGTCCCTTGTTAACGATAAGCATAAATGATTTGGTGTGTTGGATTGGAAGGCGGTTCGAAGCAATTAGATTGATTCAAATGGATTCCAGTAGGTATAATATACGATGTCAAGCTCACTGGTTCCTAACGAATCGATAAAGTTTGCGTGTGAGCTTGAGTTGCGAGCACCACTCGGTCGACTATCTTGTGAGTAACAAGTAAGTCTCAAACTTTTTTGGCAATATCAATGTTGTCAAACTCATCAACAATGGATGAAATATAATTATTACAAAACCAAGTGATGATCTGATGATTAACACTCTCCCAATTCTCAATTGGATAGGCGTATGTGAGTCAGTTTAACGTCATCTTTTACGGAATGAGACGGTCACCAAAGACATACAGCGCTGACTACGACCCTTGAGATAAACGTGCATGGCTTGTGACCCTTGAACAAGGTATCTCCCAAAAAAAATAACGTAGATGGATGAAATCTATCACTTGGCATATCTAAATTAAGGTCTAAACAGACGGCAAAATGGAATCGGGATTAAATAAGTCATAATGCATGGTGAATTTGCGGTCAGCGGTCGATGGTCGATTAGGCGGCGTGGCGCGGTCGATGGCTAATGTGTGGTGTATTGTGACGAGGTACGCGGGTCGGCGGAGAAAGCGAATTCGAACTCGGGGCTGATGTGCCTTGATATTGGCCTACGAGTTGATGGCGCGTGAAGTACATGCGGCGCGTAGTTTGATGGCTTTGATGCCGCGGCCACGTGGGACAATCGCGTGGACGAGGCGGTTGTGGCGACATGTGAGCTTTTCAGTGACATCTTTGCACCGGTGTGATGTTACAGCCAGTCTACCTCCCCAGACCAGCTGTAACTAATTTTAGGGCGATGAATGTGAAATAAGGAGCAAGCAGTGGTGTTTGTCGGAGGAAAAATAGCTATCTGGTGGTTGTAATGCCTAGGCAGAGTGAGGAGCGTGAAAAATTTAGACTGCTCACGTCTGGCAGAAAAAGACTTAGTGTTTGTATGTTATAAAAATGTAAATTAAGTATCTAGATGAAGGGCCTTATATAGGTTAGGCTATGGAAACTGAAAGGAAAATATACAATTGCCATATACAATAATAGAACTTGCCATATAATTAATTTTCCATAGAGTAATCTAACACCAATCAAAGTTGCTCTGATACAAATTACTAAATTATTTTGTAAAATCAAGGTATTTATTGATCCCAAAATACAATTGATCAATGATCAAAGGACCCGATAAATAAATTACAAAATAATAACTTTATTGAACAAAAAAACATATCAATTCGTACTAGGTAGAAAAACACACTTGACATGGATCAGGTGTCTGCTTTGTCATTAGTCTCTGAATGCGCAGGGTGAAATAAAAAAAAAAATCTTGAATTGAAGATAGTTTATTTTCTTATATGAAAAGTATATTAAAAGCTGCGTAAAATTTTAAGAACATAACATGTATATAAAGCGCCAGGGGAGAAGACTAAAATCATATTAATAAGCGAGTAATATTAAACAATCTCATAAATGGTAGCATAATTAATATGTACAATATTACAATTAAAATTATAATATGATTACACATGATCCATAAATTAATAAATTAATCCCCTAACACATACTAGACAACATGATCAGTCCATTAGATTATAAGATCTAACTTATAGGCTTTACCCCCTTTGCGTAGAAGAGATCTGTTTTACCTCATTAGGAGAGAAGAAAAACACAGCAGTCGCCCTCGTTGAAATTTGAAGACCTTTTCTTTTAAAAAGTTTGTTTATTTTCAAGAAAATCTTTGAGTTTTTATTTTGTGAAAACGGGTTGAAGTCATTTATGCACTTTTCTCTCCTAGCAACATTGATCTTTAGAGGAAAATTTATTTTCTCATTGATGGATCTTCGAGAGGAAGGTCGATTAGAAGTCAAAAAATAAAAAATATCCCATGAATTGTAGGGCGTATGCTATGAGGAAAATAAAATAAAAATGTCCCCATGGTCCAAGAGGAGTTTTTTCTGGGTGGTGTAGATACGTAGTGAATGGACACGTGGGGCAACTATTTGCTTGGCTTGATGTTAGGTACGTTGAGGGGTGGACAGCAATCAGGCCAATATGGCGTCAGATATGGTCGTTAGATCTTTAATGTTTGTCGCTGTCATCATGTGATTTGCATGGAATAAGAAATACTAAACTTAAAGTCTTTTTAATCTGTTATTGGTATTTTAATATTCTGGAATTCTGACCATGCAACTTCCTGGGATCACTCACAATCACATGAATTTCACGTGGATATCTATTAGACATTGGCTAGTAAATAATATCGTTCTGTGCTTCAATTTGGATCGTAAAAAAGTTTAGTTTGGAATAGATGTTGAAGATTTTGTAAAATCTTATGAAGCTTATCCTTTGTTAAGACATGTTGAGCGTGCTGCTTGGTCGAAAATTGTTATTATAAAATAGAAAGATAAAGCTGAGAGATATAGAAGCGAGGAGAGTTTTAATTAAGCCCATTGTGTATTGTGGTATCCCTGAGAACCATATTTATAGGGTTTAATCTGTGAATCGTTAAATATTGTATATAAAATGTCTTTCTGCGTTCGTAGCTTTATATCGTTAATGTATATTGATGTACCTAATGTCTCGAGATTAATGGAGGATTTATGGACGTCAATAATATTGTTCTATATCTCACTTGAATCCATAAATCTTCTTATAATTCTAAAACGCTGCAAGGAAAGCGAGTCAGGATAGCCCAGCGGTGAAGGAAAAAGAGTCAGTATAAAAAAATTACTCCCCTCTTCACGACACTCATTTTGAATCTCGGCTCGCATTACGTCTTATGTTAGCGCTTTCAAATGTTGCGGTAGAGTGGTAGCTGATGGTCATCTGCTAGATTATTAGTTGAGCAATTGATTGAACATTAATCTCTTACTTATTTGTAGATCGTGAGTGAAAAGAATTTTGGTGATATATGTTTTGTTCCTATCCTTTAATGTGCCCATTTTTAATTTGAGCAGTAAATGCGACATTACCTTCCCATACAAAGGTCGTCGGGACACCATTGCTTAAAGACAAATACATGGCCTCGAATGTATTGCATATACAGATGTAGCAACATTCAGACTTCTTACGTGAATTGCTAAGATCACGCATGATTAGAAGATGTGGCGTTAATTGATTTTCAGAACGCCATGAAAATGGTCAGATCACCACATGTGGAACAAATAGCCCGCTTAAGTATCGAAAGAGCCATGAGGCCGATATATATCCCGCATCCGTGATAACTAATTAATTCTCGCTTGGGTACAT
Organism: Tetrastigma voinierianum; assembly: GCA_016808115.1. Lineage (NCBI taxonomy): Eukaryota > Viridiplantae > Streptophyta > Magnoliopsida > Vitales > Vitaceae > Tetrastigma > Tetrastigma voinierianum. The sequence continues at coordinate 60,090 of JAEQBH010008419.1, forward strand.
CGATATTATAGCCCATATCCACTGTGACTTCAAGATACCTCAATATATGTTTAACCTATTCCAATGCTTCTCTTTATGGACATGAACTATATATTGCTAATAAATTTACGTAAATGATATATCAGTCGGTATGACTTGCAAGATACATTAGTACCAAGATATGGTACTCGTGACCAAGAAGTTCCTCATCATCCATCCTAAAGCCCGAAAGGATCTTTATTCACATCTAATGACCTTTACAACCATTGGAGTGCTCAATGGATGGGCATTATCCATATAGAATCGCTTCAACACCTTTGATATATAAGCCGATTGATGAACAAAATTTCATTCTCTAAGTGTCTAACTAAACCAAGGCAAAGTTTTGTTTTTCCCAGATTTTTCATCTCAAATTCTTTCTTAAGTTGACTATCGCTTTCAAAGCTCATTCGTAGTTCCAATAATATCTGTAGCTCAACAACATAAACTCTAATTATAACAAACTCGATCCGTGATCTTTAATAAATACACACGGGCAAAGGATCATTCTATACCTTTTCGCCAAATATCTACTAAGACGATTATACCACATGCCCGGCTGTTTCCCCAACCCATATAGAGATTCGCATAATTTATCGAGTAAAGTTCTCGAGGACCTCAAATATGTAAGGCAGTAATTCAATCCTTCCGATTTTCATGTAAATGTCATACCAAGGGTCCATATAAATAAGTCAGAATCTACATCCATTAAACACATACCAAGTTTTTCATGTATCACTGTGCTAATTAAATATCGAAAAGTGTTGCATCCACTACAGGGGAATACGCCTTCATAATCAATGTGTTCGAGAGAATCCCGTGTAACTAATCGCACTTTATATCCGACAAACTTTATTTGTCGCGATCTCTTTTTCGCACAACAATTATTTGTATCCTACATGTAGTTTGACACCATCAAAGTGTAAGTACAATAGGACCAAAACTCGTGGTTTTGAAAGAGAATTCAATTATGCCTCAATCAGATCTTTCCATTTCAGCTAATCATCTCTCCGTTCACATTCCTACGACTTTGGCTCAAGGTCTCATTGTTTGGCTAACAATGTTGGAGTGCCACATTATAGGCAAATATATCATCGACGTCAATTTATTCGATTCCACCTTCGCGCCAAGATATAGTTTATCGAGATCTCCCGATTGTCACAAGTTTCAGTACTAATTTCTTCTGAAATTACAACTTGGGACTCTTCTAGAGCCATCAATTCCCTAACTTGATCCTTTGATCCTTTTCTTTCCAGAGGATTTTTATCTTGGAACCAACTCCGGTCGAATTAATGCTTCACCGATGCTTTAGGTTCATTAGCAACGCATTGTCCTACAGGACATCAATTTAATCGGAGCATTAGTACCGGTATGTAAGATGTAGTTACCTTCTTCGGATTAGTAAATGCATCTGGCAATTGATTTGGCAATTCTTGCAATTGAATAAATTTTCAACCGCCGCTTCACATCCCTTTATGCGAAGGGTCAAGATGTAGAGACAACGATAATTGATTCCAACTAATAACTTTTTCCAACTGCTTATTTTCTTTCTTTAAAGTTGGAAAATTCATTCATCAAAATGACAATCAGTAAACTATCGCAAATAAATCTCCTTGCAGCGATGTCTCTAAATATTTGATTATCGATGGAGATTCATATCCAACATATATTCTCAATCTTCTTCAATCTATCTAGCTGCTGTGGTGGAGTAATCTAACATATACCGCACACCAAAAATCCTTAGATGGGAAATATTTGGTTCATCAAAAACCAATTGCAAAGGAGAGAACTCATGATAATTTGTATCAACACTAATCGCTGTCACGCATGCAAAATAGCATGGCCTCATAAGTCGGGAGCTTCGGTCCTATTAGTACGGCCTTGCAATCAATTCTGAATACGCTAATAAACGACATTCAAGACTGCTTGTATGAACATATGCTACAGGATGTTCAACGGTTATTCCAATAGACATACAATAATCATTAAAAGCTTAGGAAGTAAATTCTCCAGCATTGTCAAGACTAATTGACTTAATCAGATAATCTGGAAAATGAGCCCGTAACCGAATTATTTGAGCAAGCAATCTAGCAAATGTTTGGTTACGTGTTGATAACAAACAGACATGTGACCATCTCGTTGATGCATCAATCAGAATCATAAAATATCGAAATGGTCCACATGGTGGATGAATAGCCCAAGATATATCCTCTGTATACACGCAAAAATGCAAGGGTTCGCCCTTATTTTGCTGTGATGGCCTTATAATTAACTTCCTCGAGAACAAGCGCACATGAAAATTCATTGGACAAGAGAAATCTTGATTTTTCACGGAATGCCCACTTGAATTTTTAATGATTCAGATCACATTATAGACCTAGATGTCCTAACTGGTCATGCCAAACAATAAAATTATTTCTATCGTTGTTCTCCTCGTTTGATTATGGCATGTGCTCAATTGCTTATGTTTGTGTAGTACAAAACCAGAGGAAAACGGATAATTTTTCCAATATATTTTTCTAACCCGAGACAATGTTGGTAATATATAAATACTCAAATAAGAGTCTTATCTTCGTAGTCTCAATATGATATCCATTGGCCGAATGTCTTTAAAACTCAATAAATTTCTTTGAGACTTTGTAGAATATAATGCATCATCAATATGAATTTGCCTCAGGTAACAATATATTAGCTCTTCTCGAGCCCCAATCAATTTTGCACTACCCGATATTGTATTCACATCTAATCCTTGCATTATTAAAAGGAAAAGAATTTTTTATCCTTAAGTAAAGTATGCGTTGATGCACTATCTGCGAGACACATATCATTGTCACCGATTGAGGATCCCACCAGATGAGTTTCCATATTCTTCATGAGAAACAAGATATATAATAAGAAAATCATAAAATAACACATAACAAAAACAACTTTCATTATTCAGAAGTACGACGACTTACATAACAGTAGACCCAAATACATAAATATAAACGGGAAATATTTTATTTTTGGAGATTTTCATTACCAAACAAGTGCTCAATATTCGCTTCAGGCTGAATAAAGAAATCAGCAACATCCAGATGAGTCATATCATTAAGGTCGTGATCAACACTCATCCTTAGAAAAACAACATTTGCCTCTTACCGCTTTATCTTTATTTTCAGCGATTCTTGGTAGAGATCAACCAAATGTTTCGTGTACGATGTGCATGTGACCAATGGCTTTTCATGCCGCAACGATAGCATAAATTTGTCACAATTTTTCTATTTTCACCACTTTTGTTGTCCTTTTCAATATTCTCACCCTTTTGATATTCTGACACATTCTTGGGTTGCCGATCGCACTGTAACTATTGCACCACCATCGCCCCGTCCACGTCCACGACTCCCGACTACGACCGCTGACCACCACTCATGACCGCGTCTCGACTTTGTCCATTATAAGGGTGATATGTCACAAGATTCTCTTCAGTGGAATGGAGCCGAACTACCGACGAGCCTCTGCGATTTTTCATCAAAGCTCATTGTTTTGTTCCCGGCCACAAGAAGACATGAAATCAATCTCGTAATATTTCCTAAAGCCCTTTTCACTATATTGTCGCAGTGAGCTCAATATTGATGCATGAAAAGTGGAGAATGTTTTCTCCAACATATCCTCATCGGAAATTTTTTTCTCCACATAACTGTAATTGAGAACTGATTCTAAATATTGGCCGAAGTATACTCACTACGTATTTAAAATCTTAAGGCCTCAAATGCATCCAAATATAGCGAGCTTTGGGAGACTACTGCTTCGATGTTCATATTCTTCTTCAAACCTGCTCCACGTAACAAGTGGATCCTTACGGAGGTCGCCAATCCTTCATGAAGGTGACGATTTAAGAAAAAATCATCGCTTGGCTTTTTCTTGAATGGATGTTGTATCTTTTCTTTAATTGTATCGCGACCATTTGCATCTAGATGGATTTCAGACTAGTATCCATGACAGAAATTCCTTTCCCGTGATATCAAGAGCCACAAATTCCACTTCTCAAGATTCGACATAATACTATTATAGATATATGAAAATATTGATAAGATATAATATTAAAATAAAAAAGAGATAGTTGCATATGAACACACTCCAATATACCTTCAATATATTTCTTGAAAATCCAACAGAGCTTCGTGCTGATAACGTATTATAAAATAGAAGAACAAGAGAGCGAGAGATATAGAAGAAACAGGGGAGAGATTTCTTATTCCTTCATGTGTATTGCGGATCATACAAAGCAAGTTCTATTTATGTGGTTTAATACATGAATACATTAATGTATATAAATACGTAACTCACACATTCGTAACCTACACATTCGTGAACTCCATATACATTAATGTGATATTCAATGTACCTATTAATACTTCCAGATTTATTGAGAGCCATGGACATCCATAATATTGTTCATAATATTAATTACTTTATCATACACAAGAATACATGAGAGTTCTTGGTATCAAATTAAAAAATGGCCTTGGACTTATTGTTTTTCTATATAAAGCTTTTCATATTCACATCTTCCTTCCTGCCTCCCCAATCTTCATCCTTCGCTTCTTCTTCTTCGTCAACTCTCTCCACCAACATCCTCAAGCTTCTTCTTCTTCTTCAACCCTCTCCATCTTCTTCTTCTCAACTATATATTACCACTAAATATTCAGAGACAGAAAACAACAATGGCTTCTGCTGGAGTTCTGAGAGCTTGTAGTTTCTGCTCTACTCTCACCGTTACATCTCTTCCAAACAGCAACTTAAAAGTCTTCATTTTCTCTCTTTCCTTTCCTACGAACATAGAGTTCTTAATTATATATAACAATGAGTTACAAAGAATATGCATTCTCCAAAGAGCTACTTGTATTTGATTTGGCTTCTCTGTTGGAGAAATTTAGGACGGGTTCATGCCCTGAAAACTGTTTCTTTCTGTTCTTAAAAACAAGAAGAGAACACGTTATTTTTTTTTCCAAAATCACTAACTAAAAAACAGTATGGTGTTCTCTATATTTTCAAAAACAGTTCTAAATAATAGTTTTAAAAAACAGAAACCAAACATACCTTTAATGTTGGTATTAGAGTAAGACACTGTACCTGTTCAAATTCTTCATGTTTTATGGCCTCCAAGACAAATATACAGCTTGCATGTGGTGAAGTGACTAATTTTCATTATGCTCTTTCCAGTTCAACAGTGTCATGATCACTGCTGCCCAGTGCAACGATTCAAGTGAAAAGCAGCAAGGAAGGAGGAATCCGAGCTGACAAAGATCCCTCAATTCTCTGGGGAAACCTTCAACTCCAGTTCTTGATACCACAAACACCCAATTCATATGAAGAGTCTATCTCTGCATTAAACTCATCATCATCCAATTAGTTAATGCGTCCCTTTTTCCATTTCTTTTTTCACTTTTAATTGTGAGAAGGGACATGTGACAAAAAAGTGTGCTTTCTTTCAGGAGCTTGAGAGTTTGGCTGGTGAAGTGAGGGAGGAGATTGTGTATACAGTGTCAAAAACCGGTGGCCATTTAAGCTCAGGCTTAGGAGTGACTGAGCTAACCATTGCTCTTCACCATGTCTTCAATACGCCCGACGATAAGATCATTTGGGATGCGGGTCATCAGGCATATAGTTGTCACCTCTTCAAATCAAACTTCAGAGCTAGCTAGAAATAATTTGATTCGAGTTAACTCTTCTCATACATCAATGATGACTGGAGAGTTTTGGTGTTTTTCAGGCACATGCTCATAAAATTTTGACCGGAAGGAGATCAAGAATGCACACAATCCGGCAGACTAGTGGGCTTGCTGGCTTCCCCAAGAGGGATGAGAGTATATATGATGCCTTTGGAACTGGCCATAGTTCTACTAGCATTTCAGCTGGCTTAGGTAATTATAGTGCCAATTCAGCTGCACATTTACCATCAGCCTATTTCCTCGGTCTAGATGAACTTTTAATTTCTAAATATTTCCCCAGGGATGGCATTGGTAGAGACTTGTTAGGGAAGAACAATCATGTGATTTCTGTGATTGGGGATGGAGCAATGACTGCAGGACAGGCATATGAGGCAATGAACAGTGCAGGTTATCTTGATTCAAATCTTATCATAATCTTGAACAATAATGGCCGGTTTCCCTACCAACCGCCACTCGCTGACGGCCCTGCTCCTCCTGTTGGAGCTCTAAGCAAGCCCCAATGAATCTTCACCGAGAGAGTTTCGTCAGCTGCGAGAGCTGCAAAAGTATGTAATTTTTCCACATCTGTTTCAGAATTTTCTAATTTTCCCCTTCCAGAGACTCAGGTTTTTCAATCCATAAACAGGGTTTAACTAAGACAGTGGGAGGCTACACATGAAAATCATGTCAAAGTGGATGAATATATGAGAGGAATGGTGGGTGGGTCTAATGCTTCGCCTCTTTGAAGAACTAGGATCTTTATACTATATTGCCCAGTGGATGGCCATAATTTGAAGATCTTGTCTACATCTTGAAGAAAGTTCAGGCTATGCCAGCACCAGGGCCTGTTCTTCTCCATATCATCACTGAAAAAGGAAAAGGATATGCTCCTGCTGAAATTGCTGCTGATAAAATGCATGGTGGGTAGTAGGCTTAACAACTCTGTGTCATTCATCAGAAAGAAAAAAAAAAAAAATCATGTTTGTGCCATTCATCTCATAGATTGTAAATTGCTGTATATATAGGTGTTGTAAAATTTGATGCCATGTCTGGGAAGCAGTTGAAGGTGAAATCGAAAACTCTATCCTACACCCAATACTTTGCAGAGTCATTGATTGCAGAAGCAGAGAGAGATGAAAGATTGCAGCAACTATGCAGCAATGGGGAGGCACTGACTAAATTTATTCCAGAAACGCTTCTGAGAGATGCTTTGATGTTGGGATAGCAGAGCAACAGTTGTTACCTTTGCTGTTGGTCTTGCTACTGAAGGCCCTTCTGCCTTCTGTGCTATTTACTCTTTCTCCAGAGAGGTTTCGATCAGGGTAAATAATAAACACAAACTGACCAACCATATGTTATTTTCTAGTTTCGACTGTACTTTAAATGTCGGATGATATGACTCAAAAAGTGGGCAAAGCTGTGTAGGTAATGCCATGATGTAGATCTTCAAAAGCTTCCAGTGAGATTTGCAATGGACAGAGCTGGGGCTAGAGAAAGAGATATTCAACCCATTGCGGGCTTTCTGACACTACTTTCATGGCTTGTTTACCTAATATGGTGGTCATGGCGCCTTCCCGCGAAAGCGAGTCATGCATATGGCAGCTACAGCTGCAGCCATTGATGACAGGCCGAGCTGCTTAGATACCCCTGCAGAGGAAATGGTACTGGTTATATTCCTTCACAAAATAACAAAGGACACCCTTAGAGGTACTTAAATAAATACTAAAGATGCATAATTGAATGTTTATAGTGTTTTCTAACTTACATTAATACGGAACCTTAGATTGGTAAGGGAAGAGTGCTAAAGGAAGGAAGCAGAGTGGCGATTCTAGGTTACGGGACACCAGTAGAACTGTCAGGGCCGCAGCTACATCTTCAGGTGATCGGGATATCCAGTGACTGTGGCCGACGCTCGATTCTGCAAGCCTCGATGAGATTTGATCAGACAACTGGTTAAAGAGCATGAGGTTCTTATCACTGTTGAAGAAGGATCCATTGGAGGATTCAGCTCTCATGTCTCCCATTTCTTGGCATTGAATGGGTTACTTGATGGAAAACTTAAGGTATGTTAGCTTTTTATGACCTTAATTTCAATTTCACTGATATTATATCGATTAAAAAACATATAGATAAATAAATCAATAAAAATATGTACGAGGGTTTCACCGGCCAATGATGTCTACATGCATGGATGAGAGAGAATATTTCCACTAATTTTTGAAAACACAGAGTACAAGATTGGAGTATCAAAGTATTGCGAAGACTTAGAAAAATCACAAAATCACAAAACTCTAAGATGCCCACAATACGGAGAAAATACCTTACAAAAACTTTCAATCTTTCAAACCCTTACAGATATATTTGTACACACTGAATAGTCTTTACAAACTCTTCTTTCTCATAACCTACTTTTTCCACTCATGACCCATAATATTTATAGGGATATTATTCCTAAAAGCTTTTCATATTCTATAAGGAAGCATAATATTATACTAATATAATAATTATGAATTATCCTATAAATTATTGTTTACAAAAAATAAAAAATAAAAAATAAATAAATAGGAATTGGACACATATTCTATCAATTTATATTAATTGTGTTGGTGCAGTGGAGGCCTATGATGCTCCCAGACAGATACATAAACCATGGATCTCAGAGAGAGCAAGTTGAAGAGGCTGGGCTGAGTCCAAGGCAGGTATATTGTTGCTTAAGAAGTTTTGTCCTTGATAGGCGAAAATGTGATTTCAAGCCTTTCACCTTCTCAAACTATAGTTCATTCAAGTTCTGCTTCTGCATTTGAAAGGCTATATGATCTTCTCTCTATTGCTTTGTAAATTAATTGTAGATAGTGAGGGGATTGATTCTCTAAGAATGTCCCCAATCAAGAAATAATTATATGTTATGCATGATACAATGTATAATATTTGCGGTTCCAATAAATAATAAAATCAAACATTTATCATCATATATATATTGCTCAACAAAAAGTCCATATCACAATAAGGTGGTATTTCTTTGTTTTTATTACCCTAAAATAAAATTTTAAAACTAAATAGTACTTAGTTGTGTTTCAGTGTTTGTTTTTTCTGATGTGTTATTTCAATTAAGCATTAAACAATATTGATAATGAGAAACCAATATTTTATTGTTTCTATATATTAACAAAAAAAACCAAACTTTTTAGATTATTTTATATGTCACAAATCATAACATTTGTCTATACTAAGTCCTGAAAAAGTAGGAAAATATACAAACTAATGACTTTTTCAACAAAAAAGTTGTAAAGAACAAACACCCTCTAAATATTGAAACCAATGGAGGCCCACACAAAATAGCTTATAGAAAAAAAGCATAAATAATTCATGAGAAGGAAAAATAATTGACAAGTCATATAGAATAGCATTAAAAAGATCAAAGTACAAAATGCGCTACAATGTCAAACAGCTAGCCCACGTGCCTTAGGCCAAACTTTAGATTAACTTGTAAGAATTAATGATCATTTATTGTTTTAAATTTTAAAACTTTGAATTTCCCACTTTTGTAATCCACCTTTTGAGTATCCTTTAATCCTTGCAATTCTTTCGGGATGATTTTTCATTTGGGTTTCGGTTCTCTGTTTCAATAATTCGGTTCTTCATTTCTATGGTTTCAATTTTCTGTTTTGAACAGTTTCTAGGATGTGAATGTGTTATAGGATGATGAGATCGCTTATTTGTTGATTTTTTTCACAACTCACAACTAAATGATTGATGTAGATCCATAAGTTGATCGAATCGATAAACTACTCCTATCAGAACTGCAGTCGAATCTGACACCGACCTAAACTCACTGACTAGTTTATTTATCAGTTCTAATAGTAAACTATCTTTATTAAGACTTGATCAACTTTCACATCATCTCTTTGTGCCCCGACTTTAAACGGGGAAGGCTCTAATCAACACTTGATATTAGCGGCAAACTACCTCTCGGCGTGCAGTTGAGATTTGAATAAATAATAATTTATAAATTGTTGTAAACTTTATTCTTAAAAAATAACAAATTATGGGATAATGTCGCAATCGGCAAGTCCGAAGAGGGAAGATTAATACGTATTCTTCAAAAAAAAAAAAAAAAAAGGTAACAAACATTTTACCAAAAATAAGAAGAGGTGGATACGTCCGATACACCGTGAATAATAATCATAACAACTTGAATAGCCATTCTGCCTGAATTTCTGGCTTTCCTAATTCCTCTCACAGATATCTTATCGGTTTCTGCCTGAATTTTCTTCATCTAATTTCCACTTTGGTCCCTCTATAGCTAATGAATGGTGTTAGATTAACGTTTGTGGTGGTCCACGACAATAGCAACAATTGGTAGCCAAGAGTGACAACAATGATTGGGAGGAGATGTGTGGCAATGACAATGGTGGGTTGAACCTTCTAGAAATTCGTGGGGATGTTGAAAGGGAAAAATCAAGGTTATCCAATACACACACAAATTAAAAGATTCCTATTGAGAAATAACATTCTCTCAACAAAAGAATATTAACCACTCAACATTTATAATCGACTACCAAGAATGAACAATAATAAATCAAGAACGTTGAATCGAAAAGAGTAACTAGATATAACATGAAAAAATCCTCCAAATTGAGATAAAAAACCACCCATTATTGTGACGCCTAAAACCTCAGGTCCGTTGGATTCACCCGTCAACCCGCGAATGTTTATTTTTCACGCTTCAAGCACCATGACGAGTGGACGTCTAAGTTACCCGACGCCACTAAATCCGTATCTCCTTTGTACGGAGCTCTACCAATACAATACCGCATATCCGTCTCAAATGGGATCCAATATACGCAATATATCCAATCACATGAGTACACGCCACTCGGGCCCATAACAATACTCAATATACATACCCAACTATGAATCCAACTACATACCCAATAGTTACAAGAGCTCAATGTTTTACTTCATACAACATATATTAAAATTAGAGAAATTTAATACATGTAGATATCGTCAAAGCCAAAGCCTAATAATCCCATTTTCTTCTAATCTCGCTTTCTCAGATCAGCCGCCTCTCGCACGTTCCCGTACCCGTAAAAAAGGATCCTACGACGGTGAACCAAAGCTCAAAAGAGGAGAATCGTCTAAGTGGCTACCACCATCTAAGTGCAAAGGCAATGTTCCAGGCAACACACATTCAAGCAAATGCATGATCCTACTTGAATGTCTACATGACTAACCTGCATCCCGAGTCCTCACTCCACTCTCACACTCGCCAAGCCTCGTATGAGATTTAGTTTCATTAGTGGACAACCCAATAATATATATCAATCACGCCCGACGCATTGATATATTACTTGTTTGTGGATCACCTACGAATATCAACTGGGCCAGCCTCCGACGATTGATATTTTTGGTTTGTGGACTACCGATAATTAACATTTTTAGACTACCCTCCGAACCCGTTTTCTCTAGGACTCATCTCATGCACTATCTCCTATAACTTCTAGGATGTCTAAAGGCATATGGAATGTAATGATGCCAGCCTAATATTAAATTTAATCACATGCAAATATATAAACATGAATATACTCGCATAAAAATTAAATCACGCAAAACATGTTAGATGATTATCATTTCAAACATCAAAATTAGCTCACTTGGGCTATCAAAAATTAAACACAAGCAATTCGATTCGAATTACTTAACTAAACATATAATTTCACTAAAAATATTTTCTTAGAACACTAAGCTTCGAATAAAGGAAACCCTACATTATTTCCAAAAATCACTAATCAACGGGTTCACCTTAGAACTCCGTTAATCCACGGCCATTCCCGCCTAATGCATACTACAACCATTCAATACAATAATCAACACAACTTACACCCAAATGTACCATACCCACTGACCGTACGTAAACTAATTCTAAAAAGTTTCTAAAAAAAATTACCAATAATTCGGTCCCATGTTTTGGGACCGATCAAACGGCCCCTCATGACCTCATTCAACCGAAACATTAGTAAAACATTTAAATGGAAGTAAAACTCAAGTAGGGAGAAAATCCTACCTCTTGGAGTTTGAGGAAACTCATAATCCAGACTACACAAGCTCTCTCCCACAGAGCGCTTCTCCTTCTTGTCCTGAAGACTGCCGACGGTCGGATCGCCCGTATTTTTAGAGAGAAGTCAGATCTTCTCACACTAAAACCTCCATTTTTGCTTTCTGTAACTTTTTCCCTCCTTTCACGTTTTTTTTTCCTTTGAATTTGTGGGAGAGACAAGTCCTATTGACTATTTCGTCTTGTAGTGACTTAAACAATTCCTATAATGACCTTTAGCGTTTTTCTTTTCCATTTGACATTCGCACTATCTCGGTCGTCCATTTTCATCATTTCTCTACTCATACCACTTATGGCACATGAGTACTTGTTATATGTGACTTTCGTCGAGTCGAAAATCGTTTTACGGCATCCGAACCACGATGCCTCGAAAAACGTGCCGACTCCGACTGTCTTGAAACTCTACGAAATTATACGTGCTAGCTAGATTTCGCGAGACGATTCCAACGGTGCAATCCGTTTCGTCATCCGATATCTAGAGAATAAATTACGGATTTTTAACCGAAATTAACAATTTTGTAATCGAAATTATTTATTTTGCCATTTTTTCGTAAATTGGAATTTCTGTCTTACATTCTCCTCTTCCTTAAAAGGAATTTCGTCTTGAAATTCAGGATAATTACAATCACTCACATGCATATGCAACGTGCACTCTATCATGCATGTAAACAGTCATTTAAATCTTAAATGACTAAACTACGTACCTTCATCCCTAAACAAGAAGGGATAGGTGACCCGCATTGTGTCCTCGCGCTCCCACGTTGACTCCTCCACTCCATAGTGCCTCCATAGTACCCTCACTAGCCTCACGGTCTTGCTACCGCAAACCCGATCACGCTTATCAACACGCACACCGCCCTCCGGCTGTCCCATCCGTGTCAACCTCAATCTGTCCTCAATCCACCACATGAGCTGGATCTGGAATATATTTCCGGAGCATGGAGATGTGAAATACCTCGTGGACACCTGACATGCTGGGCGGTAACACTAACCGGTACGCTACAACACCTATCCTCTCGAGTATCTCGAAAGGCCCAAAGAATCTCGGCAATAGCTTCCCACGCTTGCCGAACCTGACCACTCATTTCTTAGGCACCACCTTCAAGAAAACGTGATCCCCGACCTCGAACTCTAAGGGTCGACGTCTCACATCCGTGAGATAGCCTCCGCCGGCTCGAGACGGAGAAGACACTCGCATCAAGCTCACCTTCCTGAGGTGTCTCTAGTCATATCGACCCGTGATAGATCTCTCCCCACTTCCTCACCATCCTAACGCACCCATGGCTCTCATACAATGCTCCTCATACGGTGCCATCCCGTATACTCGCCGATAATCCATTGTCAGAGTTTAATTCCACTAAGGGCAATTGCTCCTCTACCCTTATGACTCAGGACGTATGCTCGCAGCGTGTCCTCTAACACCTGTGTATAATCCGTACAACACGTATCCCTACACAACCCTCGCTTGGTGTGTAAACGCTTACCTTCCCAAGGTCACAATCACTGACAATCTAATGGATTGTCAACCTAGTCCATGTCATGAATGACATCCATATACCGAGTCCTTGCCGGCTTACCAACACCCAACGCAATTTCCAATGGGTATCCAAATCTTGAGTCACTCCCGACTCCTATCATTCAACTTTAAGTCTACATGATAACCTGTCCGTGTGTTTTCATCTCGAGCAACATAATTCTTCGGCTTACACTTCAAGCCTATTACATTCTCATAGAAATTCGGGATATTTCCTGCCCTTACACCCTAACTCAGATTCTCACCGAGGGGATTTACTTAATTTCTTTGCTTTCGGGCTTCAACACACTCTAATTAGTCTTCATTTTAATCGAACTACGAGTCTTCATCGACGTGAATTCTAAAGACAAACTCAACTCACACTCACCATGAGTGGTGAATGACCATACCGTGCACCCACACCTGACTAGACGCTATGTTACTGTGCACGTGAACGCAATAATGCCATACTATGACACCCAATCCAGGGGTCCACCGTGAGCAGAATCTCGGAGATCTCTCACTCATAATCCCGACCTATCAGGTCAACACTCACCCTACATCCTAGTAGGAAGAACATCTACACCGCTTCTCTATCGCCGTGCTCCGGGTATGACCCTGGATAAGGTCCCACCACCGACAACCCGATGGCTGTCATCTCATCCATGTCAATCCTGACATCAACAACCAATATGTCTACTACCCTAAGGTCCACCACGCTTCCGTTGCGCGACTCGACCGCCCCCCCGACTTCGACCCACACTCCGCCCCTCCGCCTATCCGTGTCGCTGAAGTGCTTGTATAGCACCCCGAAATTGAAACTAGTTCCTCTAACCCTTACTAGGGTGTGGAGGAATGAACTGTATACTCTTGTCTCTACTTCGCTTAATCGACTGGATTGTCCCAAAGTCTCGATCCCCGTCTGGGAAATCCCGCCACTCATGCTCAATCCCCGGCCCTAGTCCCTAAACTGGTGAAGCGTAGTCTTCCGCCTTTCCCCGAACTAGAAGAGCCGATCCTCCTTCGCTACCAACACCCGTGATCCCGAGTGTTCTGGCAGATCCTCCTCAATTTCTCTCTCTACGGTCGTGGTCGTCCCAACCATGGAGTTCATATCCCGTAGGCGCGAAATCCTACAATCCCGCCTCCCTAACGGACAACTTTAAATTTCATTTTCAAATCTCCTCGTAATACCCAAATTAATCCCAAGAAACCACGTGATAAGATTGACATTCGGGTCTCTCCCACTCATCATTGCCTCAACCTTCTAGGCCGGACACACCCGATGCTAACACCACATGTCCTTAAAATCTCACCTCCTCGCAGTCAAAACCGCACCCTACCGAACTTAGCGACAACCATGGTTCCTAACAAATTGCGGAAACAATCCTCAAGTGATACTCATGCTCCCACTCTGACTGGGAGTAGATCAAAATGTCATCCACGAAGACTACGACAAACTGATCTAGATAGGGTTGGAATATCCTATGCATGAGATCCATGAATGCCGCTGGCGCATTCATCAACCTGAAGGGCATCACCCTAAACTCAAAGTGCCCATAACGCGCTCTAAACGCCGGCCTTAGGGGATATCCGTCTCCCTAACCCTCGCCTCGATGGTAACCAAGCAAGGGTTGTCTATCGGAGTAGACTCGCACTCTCTCAACCGATCAAATAAATCATCAATCCTAGATAACAGGTACCGACTGATCAGAATCTTATTCATCCGCCTCAGAGTCAATGTAATAATGGCGGTCTTATCCTCTTCTTTTTCACAATAGTAAATCCGCAGCACCCCCATGGTGAAGCTCGGTCTAATGAACCCTTGTCCAAGAGCTCTCGTAGCCGGACTTTGAGTTCCCGCAACTCAACCTGTGCCATCCTATGGGAGTCATAGAGACGGGGTGTAGTACTGTGGCGTAACTCGATACCGGGTCTACTACCCTCCGGAGGCAGTCCGTGCAGCTCATCCGGGAAAAACATCCACAAATTCGCACGCTCCTCGAGGTAGATCTAAGTCCGGGTCTCACCAGACTCAGGCAAGGCTCGCTTAGCCAACCCGCCTACCGTCTCCCCTCGACACTTGACTCGTGATAACGTCTGGGGCAAAGGTCATGCTTCGTCTCCCGAATACCATACGAGCACCGTCCCGCAGATAGCGTAACCCCTCCTACGCTCACACCCAGAACGATCCCGCAAGCTATCGCCCGCCCATCCTCAGGATGACATCGAACTTTGACATGTCCATGATCCTCAGTCCACTGAGTAGAGTCCCCGAGATCTCTAACTCGTAACCTCGACTCCATCATTCTTATTCTCTACTCTAATCCCTAGGGAGAATTCACACGCAACGGCTCTCTAAGGTCCTCTAGAGGTCCTTGCCCATTTTTACCCTATTCGGCTTCATTCTAGCCAGAACACGCCTAGTCTAATCCCGGTCGCGGCTGCAGGTAATCTCCATGGCCTCTAACAACACCTTCTCGATCCGCATAAAAACTACCGGTTTGTCACCATCGAGTCTCCTCCTCCGTGAATGCTCCAGAGGACGATGCGCCCTAAACCTCCGAAGGTTACTAGATCTTCCCGTCTCACCCGCTACACCAGCCTCGTGCTATAAATGCCTTCCGTAACACCCCATAGCCTCTACAAAGGGGCCCGCTTGATCAAATGCCGGCCCGGTCATTTGCCTATGGTGCCCGACCAGCTCCCGTGGACGCCCTCACGCCCGCCCTACTAGCCATTTACACAATTAATATGGCAACAAGAGTCTTTTAATTTTCATTTCAGTCTAACTAGTAATGCAGATGCCAATTACTGATAGACTTGACCACCATGAACTGACTCGTTCATTTCCTAAGTGTTGTTAAATTCCAACCACTCAATTTATTTATTTCAAGAAGGTTCCCAGCCCTCTCTTGCTCATTTCCTCAAGATCCAACTCCTAAGGTCATAGTTCCTAACCTTAGCATTCACCCTTCCCTATACACACATTACACCATGCATACAGCTTCCTACGCAACTACCGCAAGCAATCACGATTTCCCCAAATGGTAGTTAATTTCCAACACAAAGGTCTCTAAGGCATAAACACAAATCGAGACACTTATCATACACATAACTCAAGCCATACGCAATCAATTTTGCATTTAAAATATTGTTAAATAAAATTTTATTTTCGAAAATTTTATTTTTATTTTATTTTATTTTTTGAAAATTTTATTTTATTTTTTTTGAAATTTTTATTTTTCGAAAATTTTGTCTAATCTTATTAAATTTTATTTTATTTGATTTTTCAAAAAAAAAAAAATTTTTCGAATGTCATGCATTACTGCTCATGGATTACTGCTCACTGTACTGCTCCCTAAGTTGCAATACACTTAATCTTGCAATACAATTTTCACTCTACCCTATGTCGCAATACACTTATAGCCATCGTGATACTCTTGCACATAATTTCGGGGGTATTGCAATACAATTTCTACCCATTACACATTCAAGTTGCAATACAATCCCTTCTCTCTTCCAATACACTCAACCCCCACCAATCTTGCAATACAATACCTCCAAATTTATCGCACACAATTCCTTGTATTTCAATACAACTTAGCCTACTCCAAGCCTTCTTTCCTTACAATACAAAAAAATTGTATTGCAATACAATTTTTCATCATAATTGCTTCAAATTTTCACTTGTAATACAATTGCAATACTTCAGAATACAATTTTTTTTTCTTCACAATACAACCGATTTTGCAGCAAATTTTTTTTTTTTTCATTATAAATTTTTTTTTTCCAATTATTTCCACTAGAGACACAAAAATATATACATTTTTTTTCCTTCTCCAATACATCCAATAAATTTATAAAAATTTATTTTCACTTATTTTTCTTCAAATTTACACATTGTAAAACTTTGAGAAAAATATTTCTTCTCATCAATTTTTTTTTCACATTTGATAATACTCAAATAAATTTCAAAATTTATTTTTCTTCATTTTTTTTCATTTTTCTGCATTACACAAATAAATTTCTAAAATTTGTTTTTCTTCACTTTTCTTCGCTTAAATATATAAAACCTTAGAAAATTATTCTTTCACTCATAACCAAATAAATTTATAAATTTATTTTCTTTTTCCGCTTTTCACTTCAATTTTTTTTCCCACCTTATATACATACATATATATATATATATATATATATATATATATATATATATATATATATATATATATATATATATATATATATATATATATATATATATTTTTTTTTTTTTTTTTTTTTTTTTTTTTTTTTTTTTTTTTTTTTCATTTCTCCCAACTACTGGAAGACACAAAAAATACACTTTTTTTTTTTCATTTAATTTGGACCTCTTGTCCCAAAATCCCCTCAGAACTTTTTGACCCAACACTAAACCTAGTGTTCAACCTCAAATTTATTAAAATTTGATTTCATTTCTCAATACTAAATAAATTTATTCCAATTTATTTTATTTCTTTTATTTTATCCTTCCAGTTTACACACTGTACCACTCGAAATATTTTTTAAAATATTTTCTACACATTCATGTGCTAATCACCAAGCACACATACTTTATAACACATTACAAACCATGTTATAAACATCATTCACATAACATACAACTCATGTTATACACGCAATCACACACCAAACACCAATAATCCAACAAATCACACAAAACACTTCAACACACATGCATGTAGTGTCCTAGTTTTGTCCCGTGATTTTCTAGGTAATCTCATACCTAAACCGAACATCGAACCACACCTAGTGGTGATGTTCTCACTCAACTATGGCCTAAGCCTAAATCCTCAATCCATAGGTTTCCATATACCTATACTCCACATCAAACCACCTAGTGGTGATGGATACCCAAACCCGAGCTCCCTAGGTATTCATATACCTAAGCTCTGATACCAAGCTGTGACGCCCCAAAACCCGGGGTCCGTTGACTACCCGTCAACCCGCAGAATACAAGTGGAGGTCGGGTTACCCGACGCCACTTGTAAAATCTAGCAGAAGTCTCCTTCAGACAGAGCTCAACAAAGACAATACCTGCATATCATGTCCCAAACAGTCCAATATATGCAATATATCCAATCACATGAGTAATACGACCACTTGGGCCCATAACACCAATATACATACCAACTATGAATCCAACTACATACCCACAGTTACAAGAGTTCAAATAATGATTTATACAACAGAGCTAAATCAGAAAGAACTCTACTGGATATCATTTGCCAGCCACAATCCGGCTTCTTCTAACTCGCTCTAGGACGAGCCCGGTCCCCCGGCGACGCCCTCCCCCCGGCACTGCGTGATCCCACGATCGGCGGAGCCAGCTCTAGGAGAATCGCCCTGCGGGGCCACCACCATCTAAGTGCAATGTTCCAGTAAACACACATTCACAAATGTACGATCCTACTTGAATGTCTACGACCAACCTCGCATCCCGAAGTCCCACTCGACTCACACTCGCCTAAGCTCCTATGAGAATTAATGTCATTAGTGGACAACCCTCCGATGAATATATATCACCAATGCCTCCGACGATTGATATTACTTGTTCAGGACTACCCTCCGATGAATATCAATCGTCAAGCCCGACGACATTGATATTTTTGGTTTGTGGACTACCCTCCACAATAATTAACATTTTAGACTACCCTCCGAACTCGTTTTCTAGACTCCATCTCATGCACCATCTCCTATAATCCTAGGATGTTCCAAGACATATGGAATGCATGTATGCCAGCCCACATAATAATCACATGCAAATATATAAACATGAATATAATATAAAAATTAAATCACATAAATATTGTTAGGGTGATTATCATTTCAAACATCAAAATTAGCCTATTTGGGCTAATGTTCAAAACACAAGTATCTTATCTAATTACTTAACTAAACACATAATTTCACGAAATATTTTCCTTAGAACACCGTTTCTGAATATGAAATTCGTTACCATTCCCGGAAAATCATCAATCAATGGTTCACCTTAGAACCCGTTAATCCACGCCACGCCTCCCGCCCAATGCATACCAAGCAACCATTCATACACAATCAACACAACCTACACCCAAACAGCCCATACCCATAGACTGCATTTAAACACTAAAAGCTAAAAATTACCACAATTCCTGGTCCCACAGTTTTGGGACATCAAACGGCCCTTCTACGCCATCTTAACCCAAACATTAAGAAACATTTAAAACCTAAGTAAAACTCAAGTAGGGAGAAAAACTTAATGGAGCTTGGAGGAAACTCACAAATCCGCATTCGCGGCCCTCCGCGCAGAGCAGCTCTCCTTGTCCCGAAGACTCCGACTGGCCTGACGCCCGTATTTCAGAAAGAAGTCAAATCTTCTGCCACTAAAATCTCCCATTTTTATTTTGAGCGCACTTTTCCTCCTTTCACGTTTTTCCTTTGAATTCAGGGGAGAGACAAGTCCTATTGACTATTTCGCCTTGCAGTTGACTTCTAAACAATCTCTATAACGACCTTTACGCCCTTCTTTTTCCCGCCTGACATTCCCAAGACTATCTCTAGCCATCCATTTTCTACTCATTTCTCTACTCATACCACTTATGGCACATGAGTATTTGTTATATGTGACTTTCTGCTATACGAAAATCGCTTACCAAGATCCGAATCAGCGATGCCTTGAAAACGTGTCGACCCGACCGTCTCTAACTCTACAAAATTTACGGCTACGTTAGATTTCGCGAGACAATTCCAACGGTGCAATCCGTTTCGTCATCCAAGATCTAGAGAATAAATTACGGATTTTTAACCGAAATTAACAATTTTGTAATCGAAATTACGATTTTGCCCTTTTTTCTTAAATTAAATTTCTCGTTCCACCATTAAGCATACTTCATTACTCCTCACCATTGTGATATTTATTCGTGACAAGATATTTATTCGACCAATAATCCAAATTATTATATGATGAAATAGGTTTTTCTCCTTCTTGTATCAACTTATCTAATATATCAACATTAAAGATATAATTTAGATAAATTAGACTCTATAAATCTTTATAACCTCATTACTGCATTAAATAATTGAATATTAATTATGACGCTTGTAAACTAACTCATGCAACCTTTTTATTGTCAAAAAGCTACACAATTTTGTATGAATTGATGATTATATGCTTCAATTTCTTTTATAATTTAATGGAAAACATGTTTCTTATAAAAAATCATTTGTATTATGTAAACCTTCATCACCTAAGTTAAATAACAAAAATGCATACATACTATCATCAAGATATATTTAATAAAAAAATGATGATAATTTTTCTTTGTAATGAAAGTCAATTTAATGTGTACTAGGAATACATTGATTTATTACTTTCCTAGTAGATACACATCTAAATTATCTTTGGCTGTGGCAAATAATTTTACCTACATCATTGATTTTTTATTTTTTTTCTTTTCTTTACCACATGGTGCCTACGGTACTTACTTATAAAATAGTGATTCCAGGGTACACCGTACGGTACTGTACGGTGCAGTAAAGGGTAAGTTTTGGATTCAAATAATATATATTTTTAAAAAATTATAAAAATAATTTAAATTTGAAACCATTGCCTAATCTAATTTATCTAGACCACATAAGGGACACATAAACAAATGCTGTTCTCCTAACCAATGGCTTTTTAATCAAATTTTTTCAAATGCCTTTGTCCTCGATAGCGACTTTAACATTTAAAAAAAAATCAAAATGCCACAGGTGAAGATAACAACTTTATCACTTTTTAAATTTATGCAGAACCCTTCTTCCTCCTCTCTCCTCCGTTTCTTTCATTTCTCTGCTCTCCTTCTCCTTCTGGTGATGACGTTAGGGCTTGGAGAAAATAGTGATTTTTGCCTCATTTTTTTTCCTAGTACTTCATTCTATTCCACAATAGGTAACCCTCGTACATTGGACTGTTTTTTGTTGAAAATTTCTTATCTTATTGTTTTTGTTGGTGTGTTTTATTGATAATGTTGTGATAAATCTTTGAGTTTAGTTCCCATTTTAATCTTTGGGAAATAGTTGATGTGTTTTGTTGATAGTTGAAATGATTAAGAAAATAGGTCAAAATGACCTCCATTTTTTATTTGGTCATTTTCCTGTGTTAGGGAAAATGAAACAAACCATAGAGGAAAATGTTAGGGAAAGGAAAAAAGCAAAATGTTAGGAAGCGTAAAATGTTAGGAAAAAGAAAATAAGCAAATGAGAAAATAATGCTGAACTCCAATTAAAAAGTTTATTGCATCTCTATTAATGCTAATTAACTTGTGTAAGAGATATAAAAAATCTTTATGAAACAAATGAGTGTCATGTTTAAAGCGCCAGACCGTATTACATAAGGAGAGGAGAGACTAGGGTTCGAAACTTTTTAAAAACATATTACTAAAATATTGTAATTCAAAGTGCATAGTTATAAAAAAAATACAAGGTTATGAATTACTAATTAAAATTTCAAAATTTCCTTCTAATTTCATAAAGAAAAAAAGATATATATTTTAGTATAAATAAATGTGGAAATCTATTAAATATCTCAATTTTTTTGTTGAGATGTATAAGTTATATTAAGAGTGTAACACCTCATATCATGCTCTAACAGTTTTATAACATGTTTATGGTATAATAAAAGTAAAAGTATATTTTTCCGGAATAAAATAAACAAGAACCAATTCAAAAGTTAAGGGTAAATTAATAATTTACTAATTCAAGACCCAAAGGTCATAATTTAATAAGTTCATATGCCAAAGTAGGAATATGCATAAGTTAAATTAAGAGTAATAAAGAGTTGGAAGACCAAAGAGTAATAAAAGAAAGATATTAGAATGAAATAAGGAGGAAAATTGTGAAAGAGACAAATGACTTGAAGGAAAGAGGGAGAAAGTTTTCTCCTATGACTGGATGGTCAAGGATGCTCAAAAAGAGAGAAAAAGTGAAATAAAAAAGGGATAAGATCAAATAAGGATAAGACCAAAATAAATATCTCATTTTGGTCTTGGAGAAAAAGAGAACAAAAACGGATAAAAGAGAAGAGAAAATATCCTACAAGGGCTACTCCCCACCTAAGTGCACATTGATTCGAACGTAAACGTGTAGCTAGGCAACTCTGAACCAACAAAATTTATAAATCCCAGTCCTTCATCATTGTAGCCCAGCTACCGCAAAGATAGCTCTAGGCCGAACTCGTGGATGGGGTTTTCAAGACAAATGATTTGCAATTGGCTTAAAATGGTGAATTTATTTTGGATTATGGGAATTTGGTAAAACAAAGGAGGTCAGATGGTGTGCATTGAAAAATAAATTGAAGAAAAATATGAAAAAGAACTCCTTGAAGCATTGGGCTACTGGTTTGGGGTCCTAAGGCGACTGAGAGGTTCTTGGGTTCATTTCCTTGTGTTGGGGAGGATGACCTATAGTCATTTCCCGAACCAAATCTTCATTTAGCTTTAAAAACTAAACCCTATAATTTTCCCTTTTGAAAAACAAAGATTTACTGAGCATAAATGCGCCTCTAAGAAAGGAATACATATCTCATAAATCTAACCTACACTGACAAATAGAGGGCAACTAATGAATCTCGTGATTCAGCAATAAGCATCCAATCAATCCTAAAGATTGCCAACACCGGTCCATCAAGGCACATTTAAGAGATTTAAACCCAGATCAAGAGAAATAGAACATAAATACCCATAAATGCTGTGTTAAAACAGAGAACCGTTAGTTACCTCCAAACCCTAGCCAGGCCTCCTCTTCAAGGATGAAAGAGGTCTAGCTAACCATCCTCTGAGTTGTCATCCTCCGAGGGGTGTTTGGCAGCTGAGAAAGTGGAGGAAAGGGAGAGAAAATGAAGCGTAAGAAAAGAGGGTAGAGTTAGAAGTTTCGCCAAAAGAAATTTTATTAATGAAGGAGATTGATAACAAGCAGCTTGTCTCGTCAAGATAGCCAAACCCCCTTTACAAATTACCAAAATAACATAGCAAACACTATTACAATGGGGGCAAAAAAGGAAGAAAACCAAAAGGGGAACAAAAGGCGTCAAAAAGTAAAAGGTGCAGGAAGTCAATAGTGCAGGATGAATAGTGGCTGCAGGATGAACAGTGGTAGCAGGAAGGAAATTTTAAGAATCACAAATTTTGCAAGTTGCTAAAATTTCGTAACTCAAGTAAATTTCACGGCTTCCTTTTCTTCAACTTTTTGCTCCTCTTTCCTCTGGTTTCTGATCTATAAACTGAGTTCGACTCAAATTCTTCGTGCTTGGATCGACTCAACAATTTTGGCATAAAGAGCTTGCAAAAACTACAAAATTAGCTACAAAATGCAATCAGTAGAATAGCAGGGACCTTAATATGAAAATCTAAGTTAATTACTACGATTAGTACACAAAATTGCTCAAACCTGCAATAAAATGTGGTTCAAAATAAGATTCTTTGAAAGACTAATCATACTTCAACCTACACATTGCTAGTTTCTTAGCAATGAAAGAAAGAAAGAAAAGAGCATGCAAACAATATCAAAATTATGTTTACAAAAATGGTATTTCACAAAGGGTGTGAACGAGTAATGCCTAACCCTCAATGAGAATCATTGAAACCCTTGCCCAATAACTATCTCGAGAGAATGAATGCCATACAGAATTGAGTATCAAAAGAGCCTCCCTCTTAGTGAATCAACCAGAGACTTCCACTAAAACCTAAGTGTTTGTTTGATCGCCTCAACAATAAACTCCGCCAACCGCACTCTCCTGCACCCAAAAGTCACCGCTCCACCCAGTAACACTAACCAACCTAAATAGATCAAGACCAACTCTATTCCACAACTCTTTTGTGTTGTGTGGTGCAATGCCGAGGAACGACCTCACCAAAGTCCATGTAACGGGATCCACCGATGACTCTAACCAATTAAGGTTTAGGCATCAAGTCATAAGAATCTTTCAACCATTAACTTTAGGTTTCACTCGAACTCGACGATTTCGAGGCTCCAAAGATTTCATAACCTCGCTAAACTCACCCATCCACCGAATTCATGTAATGAGCACAAAGTCTGCGACTCCCAACCAATCGCTTGGGGTGGCACCGGGCTTTAAAGGCTTTCGCCATATACCTCTTGACCGTGTCGTTTCAAGGCAAAGCTGGGTACTTTTCTTTTCTTTATTTTTATTTTTCTTTTCCACTTCTTTTTTATTTTGGAAAACACATTGGCCTTTCTTTTCATGGGGTCCTTAACCTATTAAAGGTAGTCAACTAAACTAGTAGGTTTTGCAAAGCTTAGGAGGTTAGCGCTTCTTCGCTTATTGTTGTCCTAATGTGCACAAGGTGTGGTTAGCTAAAGGTGGAAGAAAAGGTCAAAACAACTAGAATTCAACTGATTATCCACGACTACATGAAACCAATCTAACATCAACAGAATTGGACAATGTTTCAATTTTTCAAACTGCAGGCTAGGCAAAACACAAAAAAAAATGGTTGCAATTTTAGAATTGAAAAAGTGAGCTGTATAGTATGTATAAAAAGAAATGTGACAAGGACTGTGGTGGGAAGGAACATACTGTGTTTGTGCATGTCCCACTAATGACAAGGACTATGGTGTCCCATAACCATGGGATCCTTGCCTCAGCGGGCAATCTCTTCTGATATGTCTAGGATGATGGCAATGGAAACATGTCACCTGCCCTGACTGGCTATGAGCCCTGATATGGGCTTGGCCCTGATAGCCACGGCCATGTCCCTGAAACCCTCATGAACTGGGAGCCTTCAGCTTCTTTCCCGAACTAGAAGAAGGCTGACCCTCTTTCCTCTTGTCACCAACATCTATATCTCGGATGCTTCGCGGCATCATTTATTTTTCTATGGCTGCAGCCAGTTTTGACCATAGAGTCCATGTCCTATAGAGGAATCTCACAATCTTGCCCTGGATGGACAACTTTAGACCATCCTCAAACTTCCTCACCTTGGCCATGTCTGTGGCCACATAGTCATCCCCGAAATGTGCTAACTCAGTGGACTTAGCTACGTATTCGAGCACGGTCATGTTTCCTTGTCACAAGTCTAGAAACTCACAGGCCTTGATATACCTAGCTAATGCCAAGAAAAACTTGCTCATAAAGAGCTCTCAAAAATCTACCCATGTCATGGCCTCCCAATCTCTGGAGGTTTTCACCCAATCCCACCATACTTGGGATTCACCCTCTAGATGAAATGTCGCCAGACGGATCCATGTCACGCCGAGGTAATTCCATATTCCAAAACCCTTTACTTCTCCGTGAACCAATGGTCAGCCACCACCGGATCCCCTCCCCCTCTAAATGTAGGAGGATGATGCGTTCTAAATCTCTGGAGGTCACTTGGCCCTCCCTGACCGCCAACTGCACTAACCTGTGCAATGGTGGTAAATGCAGCGCCCATCGCCTCTAAAAATTCCTGCTAATCAAAGCCAGGTGGTGGTCGACTATTGCCCCGTGGACGACCTCTGCATCCGTGCCCTCGATTTTCCATCTACACAAGTTAAGATAGCAATTTGAGATTCTCTCTTCATTTATCACATTAGTGGTGCATAATGTGCTAATCACTAATAAATAACCATCTCACGCGACGTATGCTCATTTGTTTTCCGAACTCCTAAGGTTATGTTTGCTAACCCTAGTGTTCTCCATATATGTTTTATCATGCATATATTCACAAACACAATACATCTCTCGTGGAACATATCAGAGCACACAAACAATCAATGCACACGATGTCGTGTTCTAACCTCATGCCCACTAATCCTAGGTATTCACATACCTAAACTCGGATACCACGTTGTGACGTTGATATCAATTACTGAGCACTAGGTAATCATAAACCAAAGCTCTAACACCAAGCTGTGATGCTTGTACCAAACATTGAGCTACATGTAATCGCATACCCAAGCTATATACCGTAACTGCGTGTCCTAGACCCACACCCAACAAGACTTAGGTAATTGAATACCTAGGCTCTGATACCAAGCTGTGATGCCCTAAATTCCGGGGTCGTTTTTTTTTTTTTTCCAATACGCCTCAAATTGGGTATAAAACAACCTTTTTATTACAAGGGCATATGAAACCTGGTGAAACCTTACCAGAACTACATTTATTATACAAAATGAGTTTAATTACAACTCGTTTCTTACATAAATAGAAACTCGAAGCTTTTTCTTACCTAAAATTTATTGTGGTATAGAACAAAAGCCAATCCGCATTTTTCTCTACTAATTTCGACTCCGTTTTGTCTCCCCAAGGTACCTCCAAGATTCGAAAATATTTTCCCACGACGGGTGAGCAATGACCACTAGAGAAAATCTCCTACAAGGGCTACTCCCCACCTAAGTGCACAGGCAATGCCCTGTTCACACATCCACACACATTCAGTAACAATATGCAAGTTTCTACATGAACGTCTACATGCCATGCCCCATGTCTCGAGTCCTCACCGACTCCCTCACACATGCATTTTCCATGTATGAAATTTGTTTTTTTTTTCAAACAAAAGATTTTAGTTTTTTTTTTTGAAACTCATTGGACGTACTCCAATATCAAATATATATTGACTAATCGAAATATAGTTTATGGACATGTTTCAAGATATATTGTTGGACAACTCTAATATAATTCTAGTGGACATATCTTCGAGAAATATTGTTGATAACCCTTCGATAAATCGCTTGTTCAAAATCCATTTCATGCACTCACACTCCGATTCACGCTGATGTCCCACACATGCATGCTAGCTGCCACTCGCAGATGGAGTTTACATATTACATGCATACAAAGGAACACATGGAATATTTAAAAATCATGCTTCATAACAAGCATCATGGGCAACTACATCTATTGCATGTAATTCCTACCCATACCTAATCCATATTCATATTTCAAACACACATATAATAGCATGTTATTCATCAAGAAATCTGGATTTTTTAGTTACAACCCAAGAAAAACATCATACACAACCTATTTTTCCAATAAGTGCAAGCTATTTCCAGCCCATATTTTCCAGCACATATGAACTATATTTAGTCCATATTTTCAAGAAACCATAACCTCGTTTCTAGAACTGTTTCTAGACAATGTAAGGTTATTCATCACAATCTAGATTTTTAGTTACAACTCAAGAAAAACAAAGATACACAACCTATTTTTCCAAGAATGGAAGCTATTTTAAAGACATATGAACTATATTTAGTCCATATTTTACAACAACCATAACCTCGGTTTAACTCGTGCTTCTGCATACAGAGAAACTTAAAAAATGTTCCTCACTCACTACCGCTTGATCACAACCTGCTTTTGAACCAACTCCTTCCGCTTAGGCTACACCATGGCCATTGAATGGCTCTCGCAAACAAGGAATCCATGGTAGAGAAGACCCACTCATTGGAGCGCACCTCATCTCCTTCTTTTTGTGAACGAAGTCCCGCATACTCTCCCTTGCTTCCATTTCTTTCCTTTCTCTCTATCTTTCTTTCTTTTCTTTCCCTTCTTTTCTTTCCTTTCTTTTCTCCCTTTCTTTCTTTCTTTTCTTTTCTTTTTTCTTTCTCCCATTTCCATCGAATAGAATTGGTTTTGGCTGTAGGACACCACCCTCAAACCGATTTGACATATGGTACCATTAGGCCATGTGTTCTCCATGCCTCTAACTCTTCCACTACCATGCTCATGCATGAGAGTGGCATGACATTTGGCTTCCCATGTGCCAAGTGTCATCTCTTCTAGTTCCACATGGCACCACTGATTCGTGCCACAGTAGGCTGAGCTAAAATCAACAAAATTTATATACTGAAATTCTCCTACTCCGTAAATAAGCTACCGCAGATAGTGGTCTAGGGTCGAACACGGGGATGGGTTTTCATCCTAAGAATGATTTGCATAAGTGCAAGAAGGTAAGGCTTTCTATTTGGACTTTTTGGATTTTTGTTTCAAAAAAAAAAGGTGATGAGTTTGAAAACTGATTAACTCGTAAAAAACTCGAAAATGAAGGTGAAAGCCAATCCTCAAGATTTAGGTCACCAACTTGGCAACTTAGGCAAACAAGTGTCCTCGGTTTTATCCTCGTTATGACAAGCAAACCTATAGTCCAAGCCACAACCGGATCTATGTTTAACTATTAGCAACCACCCTAAAATCAACTCTATTTGAGTTAACACGCATAACATGCATCTACGGCCCTTTTACGCTTTGAAACCCTAACATTAAATATCATTTCAATGGCTCAGAATTATCTAATGAACCACAAGACATCTAGCAATAAGTATGCACCAGATCTCAAAGCATGTGGCATTAATAAATCGATAACATTCAATGCTATTCAACCATATTTGAGAAGATAAAATATAAACACAAAGACTGTGAATTTTTAACACAAGAGGACAACCCTGATATACCCCACCACCAAGCTAGCTTCCTTCCTTCAAGAAAAGAGGCTTAAGCCAAGCATCTCTTGAGTTGTCATCCTCAAGAGGGTGTCGGCAGCCAAGAAAATAAGGGAAAGAGGAGAGAGAAGAGAGAAAAACCAAACCCTAACTAAAGCTGCGAGATATTTACATAAAAGTAAAAATGTGCCAAAAGATTTCTCTCCAATTTCTTCTTTTTTGGTTACAAAAACTATGGGGGTTTATATAGGCCACCCATTTATGTGAAACTACAATAAAGCCTAACATTTCTAATTTATGACACGAGTAATACACCAAAACTGAAGCTCTATTGCATTAATTACAAAGTATGACAAGGCAGTTGAATTTTCGCTAAGGCATATCAATTTCACTAGGTAGCGAAAATTTCTCTAGCTAGCTAAAATCGCCTCGCTAGCTAGCTAAATCACTCAAGAGATAATCTAGTCCAGAATTTTCTAGGGCAAACGTAATTTCATTAGCTAGCGAAATTTCGCCAGCTTAGCGAAATTCCGTGAGTAGCCAAAATGCAAAATTTCGCTAGGAATAAGTAATGTGTTAAAAATCCCGAGTCTAGCGAAAATTACACTCAGCTTAAGATTTAAATTTTCGCAAGGTTGCGAATTTTCGCAATCCCAATAAATTTCGCAATCTTAAAGAAAATTCCCGGGATTGCCGATTTGCACCGCTTGCCTATTTCCTTTTCCGCATTGATTTCCATCATTTGCCTTCATTCCTCTCTTGACTTATGGTTTGCTTGATGGTTGATGAACGGGTCTTAATCTCATGATTCATCATATGTCTCGATATTGAACTCCCAAAGTACGCAAAACCTGCAAAACAACCAAAAATAACCCTAAACGACATAAGTGATACTAAGAACACCTGAACACTTCAATTGGCATAATTGACATGATTAGTGCGCAAAAAGCACTCAAAACCTATCTGATATAGGGCTCAAAATAGCACTTTTTGGGCACTAATCAACCACACCCTCATGCCAAGTGTCACTCTGTGATTCGTCTATTCACCTCGAAATAAGTGAAATTTCGATTGTCTCGGAATTAAATGAAATTCGACGATGTATCTAGATTTCACGAGATGAACTCAACAACGTGGTCTGCATCGTCATCCAAGATCTAGAAAAATTTCTAGACTTATAGTCTGTATTGTAACAGTAACCTCTTGTTTCACATTACCCGGGTTTTTAGAATGTAAACATCCTCAACTAAGTCTCCATCAAGAGTCAGTCTCTCACATCCATATGATGCAACTCCAAATCAAACACACTATAGCCATAATAATGCTGTGAGAGAGTCTTTAGTGTGGCAAGGAAGAGAAGGCTTTTAAAATCATTATTTTCTCGTTAATCCGTAACCCTTAGCCTCTAATCTCTTTTACATCTCTCACCTATCCTCTCTTGGCATCGTGTTTTCTAGTCTGAACACCCATTTTCACCCAATAGGTTTGTAACGCCCTTCCCTTTGACTCCTATAAGAGAGGATGCCACACAGAGGAGAGAGCTTTTAACCTGAATTTTTCTGACATTATGTGGGCCCTTTTCAATCATAGGTTAATAAGTGACATAACTTGTTACAAAAAGCCAGAATTATGAAAATTCTTTACTACAAATCATAACCTTGTAAAACTGCCACCTTAGCGGTGTTTAAAATGTCATGTACATATATGCTTGAGTCCAACTACTTGTATTTATACAAGTCTCACTATGCCAAATATTATATTTACATACTATTACAAAATCATACCAAAAAATCATGACCTACTTAACAAGGATCTCCTATCGTCATGGTCGGGTCTCTGATGAGTGCCGGATATCCCTAACAACTTCTTCAATACCTACACGGATGAAACACCTGTGCTAAGCTACTAGCTTACTGGGAAAACATAATAACATATATGACCACTCGCAATGATCCTTAATTATAGTAGACATGCTTGTATAAATATTTCACGTAGCATAGTATCCATTTCTCCCGTAGGAGTACATACCAGAAATTTCATATCATAAGGTACCAGAGGTATTACTCATACAAGATAATTGAGGCATGCCTTAGCATATGAGCTAATTACTTGTATTCTCATATTGTTCATTATTCAGGTACTTTTCATATAAATGTTTGCCTGCATAAACCAGTGAAAATGAATAATAGGGACACAGTACAATAAGTACATGTAGGTACAGTATAGTACAAAATAGAAGTGCTGAAGCACTGAACAAACATGCCTACAACACGAAACAGGAGTGTCGTAGCATTATGCAGGAGTGCACAGTAGCACTAAACATACGTGCTTGTCACACAAATATGTTAAGCACTCCAGATGAGGTTGTAGCAAGAAATAGATGCCTATTCGTTCTCACTCTTTGGCCTTAAGCAAAGCATACAATTATATTGTTTAAGAGAAATTTACATTGATCTTATCAATATCTATGCCACGAAAATGTTCATTTCCAACTACAATTTCAATCCTTGTGAAACGAGGTTTTATACAAAGTGATCTTCTAACACAATATTCTCTATGTCTTAAGTTTCCAATGGATCAAAATCAAGCTATTTGAAACTTCTTAAATTAGGGAGGTATGGCCTAAATATTCTCGAATCGCTTCCTCGATAGCTTCCAGAATGTAATTTGGAATGGTGTCCTATATTTGAAAATTTAATGGGAACGATACATGATATACTTATCTATAATTTCTAAAGAATATTTAGTATCAAATGAGAGAGCATTGATCACTTTGGACTCAGTATAACTCAAGATATGGTGCAAATAACATGAACTACTCCTGTAGAGGCGATAAAAACTGCGATTCGCGAGTAAAACTCGTGTCTGGGAGTGATTTACATCTTGGTCTCTTCCAAATTGGAGGTTCGTAGTCTAAGTTGTGGCCAAAACAAAAACACAGATTTTAGGGAAATTTGGACATCACTTCCCCTAAAATACCTACATGTCTTTTTACACAATTTTGGTCCTTATCACCACACAATTCCAACCCAAACCAAAACAAGATCAAAGCCAACCTCAAACCCAACTAAAAACCAAACAAAAAAAAAAAAAAAAAAAAAAACAAAGGGAGAGAGATGAGTCTAAAGCTCACATATTTTTAAGTCCATTTTTCAAGAATATTTATGTTTTAAAAGTTCAGTTTAATGCAGAATTATGGAGCTTTCATCCAAATTTTTTGTTTTGCAGAAAATTTAAGGAAATAAGAGAACTCAACATAAAAAAGGAGTAAAATCAACATGTTTCAAAGAAAGGGACCACGTCGCAGCACATTGCTTCAGCAAATTTCCAACAAACATTATGTGGAGAAAGTCTTGAAACAATGGCAATACGCGACATCACCGGATAAGGAAAGACCGATAGTTTAAATGTCGCAACATCAAAACGATGTCACCACATTAGCCAAAGCTTGAACACTAGAGACCATCACATCCAATGTCACAAAGATTAGAATAGGTAATGTCACTACATCTACCAAGGCAACTCTTATTATGAGATGTCGCAGCCGTCATGACATCAATAAATAAGCGCGATATCAACCAAAATATCGCAGAGGATTTTGTTATCAAACTTTAATGTCGCGACATCGCCGTGAATGGTCGACATCATCTTAATAGATCAGACATACAGAGGCAATGTTGCAACATCAACGAGTTATCAACATATCAATGTCGTGACATCAGATCAAAGTAGCCTAGATTGTGAAATTAGTCTAATGTCGCGACATTGAATAAATGTCGCAACATTAGTGAAGACATGGGGAGAGGACTGTAGAACAACAAGATACAATGTCGCGACATCACAAGAATGTCACAACATCAACCTGAGATGATCATAGTGAACTTAAATGACTAATGTTGCGACATCAGATACAGCAATGTCGCGACATCAGGGCAAGTGTGTACAAGCAAGGGCATTAGTTAGAAATGTCACGACATCAAGGCAATTTCGCGACACCAACTAAATGTCGCAACACAAGAATGGCAAGTCGCGACATCAGAATTAATCTACAACAACATATCGCCATGTCGCGACATCGTCTCTACATGGACTCATCATTGAAATTGGGTAGTGTCAAACATTTTTTTTGATGTCGCGACATCAGATGCAACCCCCGACATCAACAACTCCGATTTGGCGACATCATCATGACATCACCCAGGCGCAGCGCCTAGGGCATCACTTTGGCTTTTGAAGTGCACTTCGCTTCGCTTTTAGGGCTTTTAAGACCTGAAATTATAAATAGAGGCTTTTGAGGAGAAAAGGAGTTTCTAGTGGCTTTCTATCAAGTCTTATGCTTTGAGAGCCGAAATGAAACTCCGAGAAAATCGAATTTTCCCAAAAATGGCAAATAGTAAATCGCTATAATACAAAGCGCGTTGAAAACATAGAAATCTTCTAGATCTTGGATGATGAAACGGATAACACCGTTGAATTCTTCTCGTGAAATCTAGTTACCAAGACGAATTTCGTTAAATTATGAGATGGTAAGATTTTTCACGAATTTCGGGGCAAAAAGGAACCCAAATAGGTGAGTGACACATGGCATACATGGCATGGTGCATGCCATGTGGATTTGTCCAGTCTATAAAAATGGGATCGGTGGAGGAAAAGAGAGGAAAAAAAAAGGAGAGAAAGAAAGGGAGGAAGGAAGGAAGATCTGACAGCTTCTTCCTCTAAATTTTGGCATTTCGACGATCGGAGTTGGTCAAGCCAAGAGTTAAAGCTGGCTACGCTCAAAGAGGTAGGGATTTTTTCATACTCTAGTTAATTTCACTTATGTCGTAGGGCCAGGATCCAGTTCCCACCAAAGGTCGCTTCCAACCATATGGGACTATTCGCCGTGGCGTCGTTTCCCACCTCGTAATATCCGCCGTGGGACCAAATTTCTACAGAGTCGCAGGTGGCCGTGTTTCCACCGTGGGGCCGCTCTAGTCGGTGGTGCCGCTTTGGCCTGCGGGGACCGTTTGATCGTAGAGTCAGAGGATTGTGTTTCACCTCGTGTGGCCATTCGTCAGGTGGGACCGTTTAGCGGTGTAGGGCAGTGTGGTTGTGTGGCCTGTTATGGCTTGTTGCGAGAACCATTTTGTGGGCATCTCTTATGCCACAATTGGTCTTGATAACTGAGTTGTCTTTGCTCATATTTGATTGACG
Organism: Tetrastigma voinierianum; assembly: GCA_016808115.1. NCBI lineage: Eukaryota > Viridiplantae > Streptophyta > Magnoliopsida > Vitales > Vitaceae > Tetrastigma > Tetrastigma voinierianum. The sequence goes on from JAEQBH010008419.1 coordinate 94,066, forward strand.
TACTTGGTGCTAGTTATCTATTGAATGTTGATATATGAATTCTAATATATTGACATTTAGATGAAACGTTGGAAATCATATTGATTGTTAATATATGTGTGCTATTATATTAACATTGAAGAAATAATGTTCGGAAATTATAAGCATGTGTTATAATTGTCCAAAATGCATGATGTGATGTATGACATGTATGGTCCATATGAAATTCATTACATATGAGACATGAAATTGATATGCAATGGCACATACATTGCATATGCACGGGGACATCGCATTAAATGGGTGTGAGTTCATGGTTGGTAAATCGACATTGTGTTTGGTATTTGATTAGGTGGACTCGGTAAATAGGACAACGTCTAACAGAGTCGCACGATTAATTAAAATGGTAAAAAAAAAAATGTGCCGGGTATCAGCAAGAAGGGATAGATCCTCCCTCGGGTGAAAAGCCCACCAATTATGGTCAGCCATAGTCCCTAGTGGTGAAAGGTCGTAAAAGTGTCTGAGTTTACGGAGCCCGAGGTGAGACACCAAAAATCTGCTACCCACACAAAGGCGCATGATTTTGAGCATGAAATGGATTTTGAATATAAAATGATCATTGTGATGTATCATCCAAAAAACTTTTGGGTTTATAAAAAAATGAAATTTGTTTTGAAATTGATCATTTGATGTCATCCAGAATGACGGTTTATCACACATGGGCTGAGACGTTGTGTGAGGGAGTCGATGAGGACTGGCATGGTGCATGGTGAGTCAGATCTTATTTCGCTTTTGAATGAAGTAGGATTCCACATAGAATTGGCATGTTCTTGCTGGGAATGTGATCATGAAACAGCAACATTGCATGTGCACTTAGGTGGAGAGTAGCCCTTATGGGGGTATTCTCTATTGGGCATGACTTACCCTTCATGGGACAACCCTTTCAAGTACAAGGTCGATTACCGTGAACGACGCATGAGGCCATGATCAGGAAGAAGGTCAACATGTAGCGTTGATAAACTTTGCGGCAAAGTGCTTGACAAACTAGTTCTAGCAAGTATTTTGTATAAAATAATGGTAATTAAATTCTTTTGGACTATTGCCAATATAGTCGGGTATGTAATTATGGTAAGAGGGTCGTGATTGAACTCTTACGGACTGTATTTAAGTGCATTATTCTCATATTTTTAATTTAACAACATGAATGATCAGTCCCTGAAGGGACGATGTATGTAGCAGTAACTCAATGTCCACGAGTAATTGGTACAGGTTTGAGATCAAGACTTAGATGCGAATTGACCTAAGGTAGAATTTCCACTGGTTGACGGCTAGTCAATAGGACCCCCTACATTACAAATTGTATCGTGAGCATAGGTATACGAATACCTAGTGGCTTGATGGATACATGGTCTGTGTCATTAGATTCATTGAAGTTCATCATAACTTCATACGTACTATAGTTATATGATTACCTAGGATTTATGGGCATAGGTTTAGACCATTGCATAAGTTCTGTGTTCATGTTCGTGTTACATGACTCGATTGCTTGTGTTGTGAATTATACATAGTAAATCGTGATATAGGAAAAGAGGAACACTAGTTGTTAGGAAAAACATAACCTTGTGTGGGTTCGAAAAAACAATGATGGCTCAGATGTTGATATCTACTAGTAGTTAGCACATGCAATCTACCAGTTGTATAAGGAAAAGACTCCAACTGGCTAGTTGACATGATAGGGTTTGATGCCATCCTCGGGATGGATTGGCTGATGGCCCATCGTCCCGTCATCGATTGTAATCGTAGGAGAGTTACTACCTACACATGCGATGGTATTAGTGTTATGTTTCAGGGGGATAAGCATGATGCTTTACCTTAGGTTGTGTACGACTCTAGGTGGCACGAGAAATTGACGGGTTGGTTGGGCGTGCCTACCTTGAGAACGGCGAGACAGATTTGAGTCTACTCAGTGGCTCAGGAATATGAGGATATTTTTCTGACAACTGGCATTTACGCCATTTCTATGACTCAAGATGAATGGCGCTGTTGAGTTGCAGGAACTCAAGGTCCAATTGAAAGAATTGTTGGACAAGGGTTTTATTAAACGAGCACCCTTCTCTACCTTTCTAGGCGCCCGATGCCGCGGTAAAGCCGAGCCTCAGAGGCTAGCGATTACTCCAAATTTTCTCGGAGGTAGCCGAAGTGGGAGCATGACACAATGGATTTTGTGACTCACTTGCCACGGACATCACAAGGGCATGACTCGGTGTGGGTGATAGTGGATCGGCTTACTAAATCGGTACACTTTTTAGCTGTGCGGATAACCTTCACACTAAAGGAATTCTACAGGCTGTACGTGCAGGAGATTATTTAATTACATGGAATCGCAGTATCTATTATATTGGACTGGGATCCCAGGTATACGGCTCATTTTTGGGAGAGTTTCCAAAGAGAAAAGGGGACACGATTGATGATGAGCACAACTTGTCATCCCCAGATGGACGGTCAGTCAGAAAGGACCATCCAGAGTTTAGAGGACATGCTACGGGCATGCGTCCTTGATCTCAAGGGTGGCTGGGAAGAGCATTTACCCTTAATGGAATTCGCCTAGAACAATAGTTATCAAGTAAGCATATAGATGACACCCTATAAGGCACTATACAGGAGGCCATGTCGATCTCCAAATTGTTGGATGATAGGAGAGAGAGACCCTCCATGGGTCTTGATTTAGTTAGAGACACCTCTGAGAAGGTGGATTTGATACTGAAGCATCTTCTCATGGCTAGAGTTTGAGGTGGGGGATCATGTCTTCTTGAAGGTGACACCTAAGAGGAGCGGCCGATTCTAAGCGGAAACTATCATCATATATCCGCCCTTCGAGAACCTGAGAGGCTAGGGTACGCATTGATTACTTCCGCTGGATTTACCACCAAGTTTATCGGATGTTCATATGTTGTCTTGTCTCCACGTTTCTAGAAGTACACCCAAATCCAACTCATGTAGTGGACTAGGCGAGCTTGAAATGTTGATGCAGATAGAACCTTCGAGGAGGGACCTATACCTATCATGATAGCCGATCAAAGTTTTTGTGACGTAAAGACCGCTGGTGCTAAGCATGCTAAGCATGGCAGCACTAAGGAGTGGAGGAAGCAAAATGGGAACGTGAGGGCACAATGAGTACCAATTATCCTTGTTTTATTAAGGACGAAGGTACCTTATCTAGTCATTTGATGATAAAATGACTGTAGCATATGCATGTGATTGTATGTATATGTGTGTGTGAATTTCTGGACGAAATTCTTTATGAGGAAGAATAAACCCGAGAAAAATCGACTTTCTGGAAATGGGCAAAACAATAAATCGCTACACACAGCTGAAACCTAGAAATCTTCTAGATCTCTAATGATGAAACGGATAACACCGTTGGATTCGTCTCGTGAAATCTAGTTACCAAGACGAATTTCGTTAAATTCCGAGATGGTCGAATTTTTCACCAATTTCAGGGCAAAAAGGAACCCAAATAGGTGGGTGACACATGGCATGATGCATGCATGCGATGTGGGTGACACATGGCATGATGCATGCATGCCATGTGCATGACACATGGCATGGTGCATGCCATGTGGATTTGTCCAGTCTATAAAAACGGGATCGGTGGAGGAAAAGACAGGAAAAAAAGGAGAAGAAAGGGAGAGAGAAGGAAAGGGAGAAAGGAAAGAAGATCTGACAACTTCTTTCTTCAAATTCCGGCATTCCGACGATCGGAGTTCGTCAGGCCAAGAGTTAAAGCTACCTACGCTTCAAGAGGTAGGGATTTTTTTCCTACTATATTTAATTTCTACTTATACGCAGGATTGAGTTCCCCACCTGTATCGCCTGCATGGGATTGTTCGGGCCGCAGACGCCGCTTTCACCTCAAGCGTCGCCCGGGCCATGTGGCGCTGTTTCACCTCGTGGCCGCCCGGGCCGTGTGGACCGGGCTGGCCATGCAGAGTCGCGGTGGCTGTGTTTCCACCTGGGGCCGCCCTCGGACGTAGGGCTATTTTGCCATGCAGAACCGCAGGATTGTGTTCCACCCAGCGTCATTCGCCGTGCGGGACCGCTTCGCCGTGTCGGGCCATGTGCTGTGTGTGGCTTTTATGGCTTGTCAAGTGAGAACTCGCTTTATGGGCATCTTTATGCCACACCAATCTTAATAACCTAGTTGTCTTTGCTCAATGCTTTCTGATTGACCTACTGGTGTTAGTTATCTACAATGTTGATATATGAATTTAACATATCTACATTGAGTATGAAATGTCGAAACTACATTGATTGTTAATATATGTGTACTAATATATTGAAGAAATGATGTTTAGAAATTATAAGCATGTGTTATAATTGTCCAAAATGCATGACTAGTATGGTCCATATGGCATTCATTACATTTGAGACATGGAATTGATATTCAATGGCGCATACATTGCATATGCACAGGGACATCGCATTAAATGGGTGTGAGTGCATGGTTGGTAAATCAACACTGTGTATGGTGTTTGATTGGATGGGCTCGGTAAATGGGACAACATCCAACAGAGTCGCACGATTGATTAAAATAGTAAAGAAAATATGTGTCGGGCATTATCAAGAAGGGATAGATCCTCCATCGGGTGAAAAGCCCACCACCATGGTCAGCATAGTCCCCAACAAAGGAAAGGCCCTAAAATGTTCGTTTGGCGGTTGCAGTGAGACACCAAAAATCCGCTACCCACATAAAGGTGCATGATTTTGAACATGAAATGGATTTGAATATAAAATGATCATTATGATGTATCATCCAAAAAGCTTTTGGGTTTATAAATAAATGAAATTTGTTTTGAAATTGATCATTTGATGTCATCCAAAATGACGGTTTATCACTCATAAGCTGAGGCATTGTGTGAGGGAGTCGGTGAAGACCCGCGCACATGGTACATGGTGAGTCGCATCTCATTTCATGGCATGACATAGGATTCCACAGAATTGGCATGTTCTTGTCGAATGTGATTGTGAAATGTTGAGTGAACATTGCATGTGCACTTAGGTGGGGAGTAGCCCTTGTAGGAGGTATTCTCTACTGGGCGTGGCTCACCCGTCATGGGACAACCCTTTCAAGTACAAGGTCGACACCGGTGAACGACGCTCAAACGAGACCATAATTGTGATGAAGGCCGACAAGTGGCCTTGATTAAATTTTGTGCAAAGTGCTTGGGACAAACTAGTTCTAGCAAGTATTTTGTAAAAATTAATGGAAATAAAATTATTTTGGACTATTGCCAATATAGTCGGGTATGTAATTATGGTAAGATGGTCGTGATCGAACTCTCTTACGTACTATATTTAAGTGAATTTTTCTCATATTTTAAATTTAAATATGAATGAATGGGTCCTGCGGGACGATAGAGGGGTGGAAAAAAATGAGTAACCTGCGGCTCCATGAGCATCAGACGTCCGACCAAGACTTAGATGCGAACTGACCTAAGGTAGAATTTTCGCAGTTTGATGGCTAGTCAATGGGACCCTCGGGTTTTGGGGCGTCACAGCAAAAGTCTCATTGTATAAATTTTCTTTTTCTTTTCTTTTATTTTTATTATTTTATTTTTATTTTACCTTTAGCTATTTCTAGATTTAGTTTCTGTTTAGGATTAGAGCAGTGATCTGAACTGAAATTCCAAGCTGGTCTTCATGTAAATCAGTTTTCATTTATGTCTGGACTTAAATGAAATCTGGAATTTATTCTGGAACTCAATTTTCTTTAGTTTTGATTGCAATCTAAATGAATTTGTTTAATCAACTAGTCATTGTAATTTGTGATCCAGATTTGAAAGGGCTAAGCTCCTTCTGGGAAGAATAGTTTTTTGGGATTATTTATTGTAAGAGTTAATGTTGTTTGGTAAGAAAATTGTAGTGAATTAACTAGTATTACTCCTACATTTAGTTGTTCTAAATATCAGTGTTTAGTACCCAGAAAGAGTTGTATCATTGTTTTGATTTCCAAGAATCCCTTTGTGTGACATAGAGTTGAGACTACCTGAGAATAATGAGCAGTGACTTGTGGGTTATTTTACACTAATATTATATGAACTAACGAACTTTTGGGATTACTTTGATACATCACTAGTGAAGATCTAACCTCTGCTTTCAAGGCTCTCTCCTTGGTGACAACAGGAATGTGTGCTCGAGGCATAAGATCCACTCACTGATCTAGCAGCTTAATCCTGAGAGGTTTCACCTCAATTGAGAGGAATAACTTCAACTCGGTGTTAGTTGAGATTCTAATCAAGGGAAGAGGAAATTCTTGTCTAATTGAAGGCTGAGGTATCTTTTAATTTAGAGAGGGCTTGCAATATCCTGTCCATGGGAGCAAGCAATTTCCAGTCCTAAGAAATGGTTGTGAAGTACTAAGAAGGAAAAATAGTCAGATCTTAAAATAGGAACAAATCCTACAAGTAGCTTTTCACCCATTGTCTAGAAATAGAAGTGTGGTGTCGAAGATTTAAACGTGTAGAGTTAGGAGAAATCCAAGTCTACACTACTCTGCTCTTAGACAACTCCAAGATTCATATCCATTACTTCATCTTATTTGAAACTTACAAAGTGATGGTGACAACACTGTTTTTCTTCCCATGTGTTTTAGTTCATAGTAGCTCTCAAATCATTTAGTTTAGAAATTTCATTAATTGTTGATTCTTTTATTTTTACTTAAAGAGTTAAATCTATCATGAAAACTTATGAATTCAGATAGTAAGGATCTTTAGTAGTGAGGGTAGTTAATCTTTAAATTTTATAATCGATCCTCGTGGGAATAATATCTGAACTTAAAAATCCATTGTATTACTTGTATGACCTGTGCACTTGAAGTGATCTAGACCAAACCAATTTTCAAATAAAACAACTTACACACTAGGTAGAAAACATATTTTATGTCTTGGGTCGCAACAAGTTTTTTTTTGGCGCTGCTGCCGACCATCCAGCTTCAGCTATGTTAGAAATTGTCTTAACAAAAGATCAAGAATCGCTTGCTTTTGTCTATATGTAAAACAACAAATTTTTGGTGTCGTTGCCGAGGACTCCATCCACCTCGTAGCCGCGGGTCAAATTTGTCTTAACAAAAGATCAAGAATCAGTTGTTTTGGTCTATATAGAAAAACATATCAATAAGTTTTTGGCACCGTTATCGGGGACTGATCCAATTCTTGGTAGCTATGTCAGAAATTTGTCTCAACAAAAGATTAAGAATTAGTTGTTTTGGTCTATATAGGAAAACATATCAATAAGTTTTTGGCTCTGTTCCCAGGGATCAAAATGAAATTAGAGTTTAAGGATTAATATTCTTACCAAAGAGAAAATTGCTAGTTTGGATATTTTTCTTTTTACTTTTATCAAAAATTTCCAAAAATAGTTTTAATTGTAGTAGCTGAATCAGCTACTAATCTTTAATGAAAACACATCATAATATATTTATGTGTCTACTGATCTTATTTGATTTCAGCGTGTTTCCATTTCAGGAAGTCCTCTCATGCATAGAAAACCAGAATTCAAATTGGTACCTTTGGACACTGGATTGGAAAGGACGCTGAAAAACCTAAAGAAAGTCAGATTTCCTGAAACAGTGGTTATAGCAGAGCATAGGGAAATATAGCAGCAGATTCCAGTTAAGGAAGTAGACAGACCTCAAGGGCAAAGAACTATGAAAGATATTTGGAAACCTGTTATTAGAGATGATTACTCTACAATAAGACAGCCTGCAATTGAAGCAAACAACTTTGAGCTTAAGCCCCACCATCACCATGGTCTAACGAAATCGCCATCAGTCATCCTAGTGGAAGAATCAATGAGCACATGGGTTGATTTCTTCGAATGGCCAACACTGTGAATCTAAATGGAGTGAGGCCTGACGTGATTAAGTTGCAATTGTTCCCTTTCTCCTTAAGGGATACAACAAGAAGCTGGTTTGAATCACTCCCCTAAGGATCAGTGAACATTTGGGATGAGTTGGTTGAAGCATTCATGGGTAGATTTTTTCCTCCCCGTTTACTTCGTATATAGAGAGAGAAATCATTATTCCAAGCAAGTAAAGATGAAAGTCTCTATACCCGGAAAGGTATAGTTTTTTCAAGAGATGTCCAATGCACCTAGATTGATCAAATCACACAAACGGATGTTTTCTACACATGAATCCACACATTCAAAGGATCATGATGTAACATGTCAGGGAGCCTTCAAGAGAAAAAGTGTTGAAGAGCAAACTATTTAGTAGAAGATCTAAAGAGAAACCAGGTCCATTTCCGAGACTTAGAGCAGAGCAGTCGAGAGGAAGTGTTGTGATAGAGCTGAATAAAATATTAGCTATAGAGGCAAAACTGGACGCTCTGATGAACAAAATTAGCATGCATGAAAGAAGCAACCGGTCTGCCTATCTTGTTGGAACGGTGGAAGATCAACAAAAAGTTTTGAATGATGAAGGACTAGCTCAAGATGGTCCTTATCAGTAGAAGGAAGTTTAATTTATCAATTGCAATATGAGTTACAACTTTAAGCCCAACACAAATCTTCCAACTTACTACACACCAGCCTTGAGAAACCATGAGTACCTCTCTATATGGGACTTACAACACAAGAAGGATAAAGACTTGTGCACTATGGATCGCACATGGTCAACATGGTTTTGCAAGGAGTCAACAATGTTATAACAACCAGAGGGCTGAGAATCAGGCCAAAGAAGGCTCTTTTTGAAAGAACAAAATGATAAGGTTTATGGGAGAAAACAAAAGACTGCTGAATATACATGAGCAAAAGTTTGCTGAGATAGTAGCATTCCAGGAAAACACAATTGTGTTTCAGGCCAACACAAACGCCTCTCTGAAAAATCTGGAGACACAAGTAGGGCAACTGGCCCTAGCAATGCAGAACCAATCAAAGGATGTCTTCCTAAGTAATACTAAGAAGAATCCTGACATCACAAGCAAAGGATTTTAAGGGGAGTGGCAGGACCGGAAGAAAGACAAAATGAAAAGAAGAAGACTGAGGAAGAGAAGCATACAAAAATTGGAGAAGAAATAAAGCAGTGCAGTTCAGAAATTATTGAAGAAGAGAGAATAATAAAGGTGCAGCAAAAGTAGCCAGTTTGAAAGGGTGATCTAAGAAAGAAAGAAGAGGTTCAAGCTTACAAACCTTAAGTCCCATTCCCTTAGAGGCTGCAAAAATCTAAGCTAGAAGAGCAATTCTCTAAATTCTTGAACATGTTCAAGAAAATAGAGATCAATATCCCTTTTTTCAGAGACACTGACTCAAATGCCTCATTATACTAAATTCATGAAGGATATTGATAAAAACAGCACCACTAAAAAGGAGTGGTGAACTCCCTGACAAATAACCCAGCGCTTATTCGTAGGGTCTTTACCACGAAAATGGTATCCAGAAGATCTTCACTATTCCTTGCACCATGGGGAATTCTAAAATAGGAAAAGCACTGTCTGATTCTGGAGCCAACATCAACTTAATGCCCTTATCTATAGTCAAAATATTAAGTTTAGTAAGCAACTACTCTACGTGCCCATGACTCAAGTAGAGCGGTAGACATAAATCTCGAGCTCAACTCGCTGGTGGGCATTCTGAAGATACACTGGAAAGTAAGTCTATTTTCCAATGGACTATGTGGTTATTAATATAAAAGATGACAACAAGTCCCATTGTTTGGCCTTCGCATCGAGCAAATTTTGATAGATGTGAAGAAAGGAGAACTTACTCTCTCGTTGAGATGAAGCAATGCATTTCCAATCTCAATCGAGTTTGAAATGCCATTTGATAATACTGGATTGTAAGAGATTGTAAACAAAGTCTCTCGCCTGAATCGATAAATGATTGTAAGATTCAAAGTTCAATGAATGAAAATGAGATGAATTTCCAGATTCAGATGTTGAATTTAACTCCACTTTGAATTAAAAGATGCAAGATCAAGATGAAGAAAGCAATGCGTAAAATCCTTAGTATAAAGAAAAGGCTTTTAAGTCAACACAAGCTCAGAGGGTTTAATTTAAAGAATGCCCAACATCAAGTATGCCTCTCTCTGAAGCCAAAAATCTAAACCAATAATTATATCAGCTGACTTGACAGAGCACAAGGAAAAGAAACTACTGGAAATTCTCAGTAAGTATAAGGAAACCACTGCTCGGTCTATAGAATATTTATAAGGAATCAGTCCTTCCATTTGTATGCATAAAATCCTGTTGGAGGAAAATGCAAAGACCTCCATTGAACATCTGTAAAACCCGTGAAAATTTTAAATTTGAATTTTTCAGATAAAAATGGGGCAAATCGAGTTTACCTGACAGTCCTGATGAAAAAGCGAGATTTTTCAGATCTCGGACGGTGAAAGCCATTGTACCGTTGGAATCGTCTCACGAAATCTAGCTACCCAAATGGTTCTCTTTGAATTTAGAGATAGCTCGGACCACGCATTTCGAGGCGTACTAAAATGCTCAAGACATATTGAGTTTATGGATGATGCATAAGGTCGTGATATTGTGAGTGATACGCGGTAAGCTATAGGTCATAATGCGCTGGCAAAGGCATGCATGTGTGAGACATGGCAGTTATGTGTGCACACATGGTATGCTACGTGTCAACATGTACGGTCCCTTGAAGCCTATGAGAGGGGCCTACATGCGCTGCTCATACGCGAGGAGCTCAATTTGCCCATGGGGTGCAGCAAGGAGAAGGGGAGGAGGAAGGGAAAAGAGCATGGGAAAGGAGAAGAGAAAAGGAGGAAAGGAAAAGGAGAAAGGAGGAAAAGAAAGAAAATGAAAAGAAGAAAAGAGAAGAAGAAAGGGAGGAAGAGGAAAATGAAAAAGAGGAAAAGGAGGGAGGTTAAAAGTGGAGGCGCACTGCACGACAAGAACCTGTGAACTATGCTACAAGAGGTAGTTTCCTCCCTACTTAGTTATTTGGCACTCAGCCGTAATGGCCCATGTGTTTGCCTCTAGCTTTTCCGCGAATTTAGATGGTTGTGTGTGTTTGCCTGTGATTGTGTGATGTGGTTAAAGACCAGTTTCGGGCTTTTGGGACTGTCCTAAACCTAACATTGTTTTTCTGACAGCAAAACTCTGAAAGATGATGCCGGAAAATGGGGTGTGCCTAAATTTCGCTATACCCTTGTGAATCTGGCCACACACCTTTGACCACATAAATTTCTCTCAGTCCTAACTCGATTCACACTGCTCTATAGACTATACGGCGCTCGGTCGAGTCTAGAATTTAATAACAAAGTTCTCAGCCAAAATGTAGGTTGTACTTGTTTGGTCACGACGCTGAGTTATGGTCCAGCTCCTGCCTTCCAAACTTCGTTTGGTCCCGTTTGTAAATCGAAATGCTGGGACTGTAAGGCCTGAGCAGAAATTGCGTGCATGGATGTTTGTATGGTATTTACAAAAACTGGACTTTCTAGACTTAGTCTAGATTATTTCTTATGCCAAGCATGGCCGAATTTATGGCCGGGAATGGCTAATGTGTGTTATTGCCATAAATTCAATGACATACTGAATATGTGAAATTATGTGACATATGTGATAAAAGATTGGAAATATGATATGCATTAAAGTGCGATTGACACACTATGTCTCAGCCTGAATATGAATTATAGCATTACTTACCTAAGTAATGGTTAAATTGGTTAATACACGCTTGAACGATGTGTCGAAGGCTTGAATGAATCGAATGATAGAAAAGATGTAGTGCATGCTTATGTGATACTAATTTGAATGTATAATATTAACATGGATCGCATGTATGCTGATGTTGAGCTAAATATATGGAATGTTGTGTGCATTAGACATGGAGTGTTCATAGCAATAACAGTAAGGGTGTAGAATATCCATGTAGAGGTCTTCATACATCGTCATGGGTTTGAGTGC